>VXAL01016762.1:271152-304016 GCA_013399475.1 Chauna torquata
CAAGTGGTCTGTGCAATGGTAGATCTGTGCAGAAGTGCCAAGCATGCCAAAATTCAACCAGAAAAAACCAGCTTTAGCTGTCTGAACTAAGGTGGGAGAAGAAGACTGGACTGGTGGCAGAATGACATTGAGCAGGCTTTTGAAAAATCCTGCACATCTTTTTCTAGTTTTTCAGCTTCTGAAGGTTGATTCCAATCTCTACAGGTTCCCTACCTGGGATGCCAGGGGAGGGTGAGGAAAGGATGGAGTCCATGACAGGAATGGTGGTGAACAGGTTCATGTGTTGGCTGGGGCTTGTAAAGAAATCCAGCTCATTCTCAGCTGTTTGGATTTCTGCCGCAGGTTATGGACGTATCTGGTTGTCAGAGCAGGCAATGTGCATAGATGAGTCAAAACTGCTGGGCTAAGACATCATGAAGAAAAAAATCCACCAGGTGGAAGTTGTGTGGTTTGTCTGCAGATTTGCTCTGCACATTTATTCTAAGTGTGAATATTCACAGTTCTCTCCTGGCAAAAAAAGCATGTTTCAATTCTCTCACTGTTACCAACTGTATTTTCAGATTATTAATTTATTGTAATATTCCAATTCTGAGAAATCAGTCTCACTCAGAAACATCCTTTGTTCATACTTGACTGAGCAGCTTGACCTCCAAGCCAGCAAGTATCCCAAATCCTAGCCACCCCCTACGCACACACACACTAATATAACCCAATGTCTTTCAAATGCTTGAATACTTCTAGCTGGCAGTGCTGAAGGTCTTCATTCCTTCAGGCCATGGGACAACATGGGCCTGGCTTTGTCCACATTCCTCCAGTAGGCTCTCCTACTCCTTCCATTCCCCTTGCTTGTTCTTCATCTGAATCAAATCTCTTTGCATGCACTCTCCCAGGCCCTGTTTCTCCTCATCTTGCTGGTTCATACACAGTGTAAAATGCTCTGCTGCTATGTGCTGTGCTTGCATCTAGCTACCCACCTCAGTTCATAAATCTGCGCCAGGCTGTTGGAGGCATTCGGTATCCTCTGACTCAGATGATTTATTTCCCATCCTGCTCACTGCCCTGGCATCTTTGTTTTTCACATTCCTTACAAGAGGGACTTGTGCCAAAAAAATGTTTAGTGGGACCAAATATGACCTAAAACTAGCTCATAAATGAAGCCTCCTTCTTCTACCCCTTGGCAGCCCTGCTCTCTCTGGCAACTGGGGAAAGTGAGTGCAACGTGTGGTATGCTGGGAACCTCCTGCAAGCACTCTCCCTGTAATCTCTGTCATCTATCTTTAGGAAAGCCTGCTGCACGAGGAGCTGAGGATGACTGCTGAGGGTTTATCCTCAACAGGAAAAAAAGGTGAGGGTGTTTCTGACTATGTTAGCTGGCACGCGAGGTGAAATTCCAGCATAGGCAAGGTCATCTGCAGTTCTTGCACGTTCACTAGTTGAGATAAACTCTGCAAGAGAGCTAAGTGATGAGCAGTGAGCTGTTTTGTCTACTTGGGGCTCTTACGGAATGTGAGTGCAGGACTGAAAACTTTCTCTCTCTCTCTCTCTCTCTTTCTCTCTCTTAGGCGATGTACACCTTTAGCATGGTGCTGTGGATGGCACCAAGCCTGGAGAAGGTAGAGCCACCATAAATCACCACTGCAAATAAGCAGCCTGGTTTTTCTACATCTCTCTTCTACCTCCGCTGTCTGGCAAATGGTGTTTAAAACAGATTATCTCACGACACAGAATAAAGGTGAGTAAAGCAGTTTGTGAGTACCTATTTTTTCTAATCTAAGCTGACTCTTATGAAGGAGGGAAAAAAATTACCTGATATTTTCCAGACTGGTTCAACCCTATCTGATGGCTTATGGGTATTTTATTCTCCTCCTTTTCAGGTTTTACTTATCTGGAAACATTCCCTGTTTAATAACCATCATATGTGTTACTCTCCTTTCTCCAGCTCTGGTTGTTCTCATGTTCCTGTACCACGGTTCATTCTTAAGCAGCTACTGAATTTTCTTTGAAGTCATTTCCTCTCACTGAATTCAATATTTCTTGGTCTTTTCAGACGAGGGATTTCAATGATAGAGAGATATGTGCTCCCTGTAGCAGATATGCTATGGGAGAAAACAGGTCCAGTTTTAAGATACATCTAGACCCAAAGTGTAAGATGTAATTCCTATGAATTTTCCAGGTGCGGAAAACATAGTTCCTCTCACACTGCAGTCTGCAAATACGATATGAGAAAACAGCTACCCTTTTTTCTTATGGAATGAACCAAACTCTCCTGTTTTAACACTCACGTTCTATTTAACTTCTGGGGGCATCAGGACCTGGCCAGGTGTGAGCTTTGCAGCTCCCATTCATTTCTAATCCTTCACTCTGAACCTGTTCATTCGTTACCTTTGTGGTGAGACAACACATTCTTTGAAGAGTTTATCCTGCTCAGGTAGAAAATGTACTCAAATATCTCACTACCTTTCTCCATCTTGGCCATTACGATCATGTTCTCTTTGCTGTTGTTGCTGCCTTGTGCCAGCTTGGCCTAAGTTTCCCCCACTGGGATAAATTTCCTTCCCAGCATTGCCTTCCTTCTCTTTGCTGCCAGTTGACCTTGAGCTCTAACCAGTGGGATACCAGCTAGACGTGTCCTGTTGCCCACAGCTGCTGGACACCTGCGTGGCAAGCAGGATGCATGAGACACAAGTATCAAGCTCTCTTTGGTGTTGAGTTAGCTTGTCTCCTGGTTAACTGCCAGTTTGGGAACTTGCTTAATCTTGTTTTCGACTCAGCTGAAAGTATCAAAGATATTATAACTGGTGTTTCTAATACAACCTACACAGATGTTTGTCCTGAGTCAGACTTTCAGACCCATAGTGATGGGAAAGTAGGCAGAAGGAATTGGCTGAAATTTGTGTTCAAGCACTTCTACTTGTTTGAACACACTGATATGGGGCACAGTGCTGACTGGAGCACGACCAGGTCTATAGTGCCTCTTTTGGTTGATTTCTATAATGGAAATGCTGGGGGCAGCTTGAGATTCTCCTCTTGTCTTATTGCCAAGTCATTGCTAGACTCAGTGGCATAAAGAATACAAAAATACTGTTTGTCATGCAGTATTAATAATTGGCTAGGGCTAACAACAATTGCAGAGTAAAACAGACATGGTTTTTTGTCCCGCTTTGCCAGTTGCCATGGAAAGCAGGAAGCACAACCCAGGCATTTTTCCTAAAGGGAAACTGAAGTCATGAAGTTGGTAGGAAAGGGAGTCAAGTCCTGAGTTCAGCTGCTGAGTAGGAAAAAAAAAAAAAAATTTCTTTTAACCTAATGATTCTTCTGTTGTTTGGGGGGAACAAAGAGCAGGCTAAACTGCAGGTATGCCCACTGATGCCACAATCACAAGAATCTTTGTCTTTTTGTTTAGTCTTTTTCCCTAGGGTTGAATAAAGGACAGATAATATTCACCTCCACACTACATCTCTGAGACTGAATCAATGAGGGCGCTGCAAGAATCCAGAGAACCACGAAACTTAATTCATAATTTTGTTAAGTTCTTGCTTATCGTGTACAAATCAACAGAAGTGCATACACGATGCACCAAAGGCTTCATGGTAACTTCTCTTGTTCAGCTTCTCTTGTTGACTCTAGAAGTATTGGGATCGCAAAGTATTTCTGTCCCCTACTCTCTGCTGCTCTGCATTATTGCAGACAAGGCAGAATTCTGCAGAAGCTGTATTAAATAGAAGGATGTGATTGTGCATCACTGAAACATCAGCCTGGTAGAACTAGAAATACTAAGAAAGAAAGATGAACTTTGCTCTTGGAAATTTTAAAGCATTTCAGATCATGGTAATTCTACAGAAGTCTCCAAGCTCACCCTCGCCATCTCCAGAGCCGCAGAGCAGCTGTAGCGTTCACAAACTCAAGTCAGAAAAGTGTATGATCAAAGCCTTAACATTCACCCCCCCAGTCAAAACCTAGACAAACGCAGCTTAGTGCCCTGGCCACTCACACAACAAGAGGGCTTAAACTCCATATCAGAGGAAGGCAAATGCATTTGCACTGCATTCATAAACCAAATCCAGCAGAAAGAAAATATTTCAAAACATCACTAGGGTACAGGTCTGTTTTTATAAAAACTCCAGTTTAATCTCATTGGTGAGACCTGGCAAAACATATATATATATTTCTTTTTTTTTTTTTTTTTTGTAGATGTCATTTTTCTTTTTTCTCTTTTCTTCTTTTTTTTTTAAGCAATAAGGCACAAAGGCAGGCAAGTCCACACAGAGAACAAAGCTTAAAAAAATACAATCCGTCAGGGCTAGCAGAAGAAATAATCAAAAAAAACAGAGCCAGCGGGATGGGGACAGTCCTTTTCACAGTGTCTGATTTCCAACCCTTCCCTTGACCTGGCAGCAAATAGTGTTTTGAAGGAGACCAGTGTCTGCAAGAACAATATCCGAGGTCTGGGCTGCTGCATGGAGTCCTCAGGAAGCACTTGCCTCCTGCCGCCCTTCCTTTCCAGGCCTGTGAAAGTCCTGCTCCATCTCCAGTTGAACTTGGTGGCAAGCTTTCCATTCCTTGCTTGGAGCACAGTTAGTTATCACCAAGCCTTTATATTGATTAGGAGCAAGCAAAAGCTAAACTGAATTGAAATCAGCTGTAGCTTCTCCCCCAGCCCTAGAGTTTTTTTTCTAGAGATGGAGAGAAGCAAAAGGGACAACTGCAAATCCTGGGCATGCCCAAAAGGGAATACGTGCTCCAGCAGATTGGTTGTGTTTTCAATGACTGAGGAGAAGCTTGTGGTAGAAAGCCAAGTCAGTCTTTGCACTCTGGTCTCCTCTGATGTCATCCTTCCACTCAGGACAAGATCCTGCTCAGGAAGGCAGATTCAGACTTTCTGCCCACCACAGATTAGCCAGAACTAATTAGCTTCTTAGTGGGCAGAGAGCTAGTTGATCTCACACCTTCAGGGCCAGAAAAGTTGCAACATAAAACAGTTCCATGCATCAGCCCAAGTTTCACAGATGTGCAGGATTCTATTTAGACAATTCCTTCATTGTAATTACATTTCCTTTTTAATATATTTATATAGAATGTTCTTTTATATATATATAAATTTAACACAATATTCACCACTACAGGCATTTCAGAATTCATAAAGAAAGAAAAAAGACTTTGATTGCACCTTTTGGACTCCGGGTGAAGGAAAATGTTGCAGGGCTTTATGAATGCCCTCTGATGCAGACCTAAGTTCCTCTGAAGCTCTAAAGGTGAGAAAAGAAGTGCTTCAGTCTTTCTGAAGTGGTAGCATAGGATGGGCAGCCGAGAGGAATGTGGCTTATAAGGTAAAATAGAACTCTCATTTCTGCTTACCCTCCCTCCAATAAGGTAGCTCCCACACAGACTAACATTAACCGTGTCCCTCCTTTCTTTCCATCACGGGATTCCCGTCTTTGCCAGCCCAACCATTTCACACTGAACTATGTTCCTGCACTTAACAGAAGCTGTACAAAACCCCTGACTACATTGAAAGAATAAGTGAAATTAAGCCACCTCTCTTGTCTCCCACTGGTAGAAGTCCACAAGCAACAAATGGCTGTGATACTATATCATGATTGAGACTGAGTCCATCTGCAAACTTAGGTAGAGGCCTTTAAACTATTCACAGTCCCAGGGAAACTGAATGTTCTCCTGGCTCTCTGAAATCATCCTTTCAAAGCTGCAAATGATATGACGGCCTGCTTAGGAAGGTCCTTTCCACAGTGCCAAGAACCATCGATTTAGCTCTCACACAAAACTTCCAATACTGGCCCAGACCCATCTCCCATAACACTGTTGTATCCCTCTCAATGCTTCACAGAAAAACAAACAAACAAACAAAACCAAGGAACAACCAAAGAACTAAAATCCTTTCTGAAAACCTTATGTTTGCAGGGTCATGCTGGAGGGCAGTAGTTTGGTACCGACAATGTACACCTGCAAAACCCTGAACTTCAGAAGACCATCCAGTCTCAGGTTCAATCTGCTACTGCAGGGTGGCAGACAACAACCTAAGGGCCCTAAAGTGACAATGACATCAGGTCTGACCCCGGGGCTGACCTCAGGAATGGCTTAGTAAAGTGGGGTCTCGGGAAGTTCCAACCACACAGCCAGCACTGCTTAGCAGCTGATGGCTTCTGTTTTCAGTCCAGCTATCAAGCCCAGATTCTCAAAGCTGACTGCAACTATAGTATCAACACAGACCCACTCTCAAGCATTAGAAACTCTGCAGAAGTTTGGGTCTGGAGCATGGTAACACCTGTGCAACAAAGCAAGTAGTACTCCCAACTCTGCAGGATCTGGGGCCTTATCTCAGCTCTCTTGATACAAACCCACTTACAAGCAGGCAGCTGTCACGATGTGCCTGCATTACGTCCACTTGGCTAGGATCTTGGAAGTTTGATACATCAGCTGAAGGTTGGATGTGAAAGTGTAAACAGAGTTCTGATCAAGCTCCAAAAAAGAGACCTCGTTACAAAATCTCTGCTTAATTAAAATCCAGGACATGGATCTGAGCTTAAATTCTGAAACACCTTTAAAAAGTACAGTCTGGATACAGATTTTAGTTACGGCTGATCTTTAATATTACATATAATTTTCTAATAATTTTGCAGGACTTTCACCAGTTACGCCAAAAGCACTATTACTTACTGGAACACTGTTAGGAGTTGAGGCAGTGTATTATATACAAATTGCCAGACCTCATTTCTTGTTCGTAGATCAGCTTATATGAGATCAAGGAGGAAAAGAAAGAATGGTTTTAAGGTGCCAAGGTTTCATCACATGTTCTTTTTCTTTTGACACATTACTTTATGAGTTTGGCTGGCTCCATTCCAGATGCCTTGGCAGTCACAACTTCTAGGAACTGAGAGAATATAAATCCCTGCCCAAAGTAAACTATTTTATTGACGCCAAAAAATCTGGGCACCATTTCCGTTACTTTTACTTTCTGTAAAGCCTTACCACAATACCTCGTATCACACCTTCCAAAGACATTTGCCATTAACCCAGCCATGGTGGTTAAAAACTTTCCCACGAGGCAGTAAGAAAGGCACTTGGGTGCCATGTAAATGCAGCACAGATCTGTACTATGAGGAAGATGGAGGACTGGCAATTCCCCGGTTTTAGTGAGAGACTGCACAGTCATGCTATGGTCTGGGAGGAGGCTAACAGTTGTCATGAAGCTGCATATGCTGGACCTGCTATCCATGGATTGCCCAGGTAAAGCATAGGCTGACATCTGTGAGACAATACGGACCCAAACAAGAACTCCAGGTTCTTTTCTGAATTAATATTCTCCTTCAACCAAGCTGACAGCATGGACTTAGTTCTTTGCTCTGTTCCCTCTTATATTGCTTTATACACAAGTGGGAAGTGCAATGGGGAGGATCAAATACAGCAACTTGTGACAGAGAGAGGCCCTCTTGTTTTTTCACACTCCTTTTGGATATGGCAAGATAAAATTCAGCTGAAGATGTATTCCTTGCATCTGTGTGCCTAGAGCTTCTCAAAAGTACTCTGGCATCTCCCCGCTTTAGCAATCAAAGTGTGAAGACAAAGTACCATACAGACTCTGGGCCCTCCAGCCACAATGGCACTAATTAAGCAACACATTCAGGACAGACCAAGAGCTCATGGGCTGTGTTTGCTAACAATTTTTAAATGCCAGTACTTTAGGAAAAAAGCCCTAAACATACATCCACTGGGAAATTCTGACTGATACTCACTGTGGTGGCTATAGCACTTTCTGGCAGATGCTCAGTTACTGCTCAAACTATAGCCCATAATACCCATCAGAGGGCCTACAGACTTAGATATCTCCATGAATGATGGCCCCTGCAAGCACCATTACAGTGACAATCTCTGTGCTGGCAGCAACACCTGCGTTCCCATCTCCTCCGTAGGCACCAGTGACATTTGAATCGCAGAGCTGTACCTGACTTTGCAATCACCCACCATCACGTACCAGGCAACAGATGAGCCTGTGGTTAACTTAGAGTCAGAGGCTTTATAAAGGAATCTTTAATTCTATTCCCATGGCAGCTATTGCTTATATGAACATGTATTTGCCTGTAATGATAACGGCCCTTCAGGAGAGAGTTTAATTCACTTCAAATCCCCCTCTCAGGATATTTTTCGTGATCTGTTCTGCAGTCTCACAAAGCGTCCTCTTTACCACACCCTCAATCAATTTGAAAGCATTGAGGGGCAGGGAGGTGAAAATCAGCCACGCTCTCAAAGAAACAGTGTAAAATCATAAGGATAGGAAGTTTGAAGGAGGAAGTAGCACCTGGGGACATGCCACACAGTGGCAATGAAAGATCAAGGGTCAAAGATATGTCAGGGTGCAAGAGGGCAATAGCCCATGGATATGCAGATGAGAAGATCCTCTTGCTTTCCTCTGCTGTTGGCAGTGCAGAGCACAGCTGGAGATAGTTGCAGAGGTGTCATCTGGCTTTAAGCAATGACGAAAATAGTTGATAGTGGCCTTTGTTGTGATCATATCTTCACTTTCATTGATACCAGCCTGAGAAGTCTCTATTGCTGGACACTCATTTCCCAGTCACACAAATCTTGCCTGCCAAAGGAAGGTGTGGCTGAGCACAACAAATCTCGTGATCAGGACTTGGAAGATTAAAAGAACAAGTAGGCATTTCCCATCCAGCTTTCATTCCAGACCTTACATACGGTGGAAAGAGTACATCTTTGATGCAAGAGAAGAGCTGGGGGCAGTGCCTTCAGGTTGTATGTTTGCCACTGGAACATCCTTGGGTATCTCATACCCTTTGTAACTTGCTCATGCCAGCTTCACCTTCCTCTTCAGCTATCCCCAGTTTCCTACGCTATTTAGTTACACTGTCCAAACAAGACAGCAGAGACAGATAGGCATGGTCCTTCACTGGCTGCTGGGAAAAGATAGAAGGAGGTCCCAAATATCTGAACTTACCTCCTCAGTAGATGTTTTGCTCCTTCACCCTGGGCCACAGTGCTTTAGAACAGTGTCCCCCCAGCCCTATTTTTTAGTTATTCCAAGATTTATTTTTCTTTTTTTCCATAGAGAGGTTAAGACTTCCACAGGGCTTGTTAGACAACAAGAATGAGGAAAGGCAAGTTCCTTGGGACTGGCTTACAAAAAAGCAGACAGTGACAGACTAGAAAGGGATGAGAAAGGGAAGCAAAAGCAAGACAAAAAGACGGTGACCCTCCACAGCAAAATGCTTTGCAGGAAATGGTAAAAAATGTGGGTCCTTCTTGCACAAAATAGTTATAACAACAGCAAAATGGAAACAGAGTTCATCTTGGTGTAGACACTCCCATCACATCCACCACAGAAATGGAGTAATGGAAGCTGTTGCTATTCGATCTGCCTCCCACTTCGTCCATCCAGAATCACAGAGCGCCTCTGTGGCTGGTAAAAGCAGCTGGTGGAAGTCTCCAGTCTCTGGCCATTCTTGGGGATGGTCATTTTGTTCCGCAGCATCACCCCCTCAGGTGTTTTCCGTGAAGTCTCAGAAAGATCGCCACAAATGGGGCTTGAAGAGGTGGTCTGAGTGGGGCTCCTTATGGGTGATAACAACACCCTAGAGTCTACTGAAGAGGAAGGGTGGTCCATAATGGGGAAAGGGGGACTGAAGAGAATCAGACTCTGGGGCCTCCCGGGCCTAGATCTATAGGAAGGCTTGGAGAACCCTGATGGTCTCTCCATCTTTGAGGACTGCGGGTTATCGCCAGCTGTCTCCCCCTCAGAGGTGCGCTTTCGGCGCAGAACAGGGGCATCAAGGCTAGGGTTATGACTGGACTGAGATGGCTCCAGCGGAGAGCCAAGGCTGCTGTGCCAAGGGCAGGCTGAGTCCTTATGAGCTGGGTCACTGTTTTCTTTCTCTGCTTTGGCTTTCTTCTCTGTCAGCGGGCTCTTTGGGGGCTCCAGATGGCCCCATGCCACCCGTTGAGTCTGCCTGTTGGCCTGCTTGGCTTCTGCTTCGTTCTTCTCCACTGGTGGAGCTGCGTTTTGAGCCTGCAGGGGCTGGGGGATCTGGGTATACTGAATCTTAGGTGGTATCACAGGCACAGCTCTAGCCTGGCACATCTTAATCATGAACGAGGTTCTGACCGCCGACACACTGACAGGGGCAGAGTTACGACGGCCAGTGGTGGCATGGGCCACTGCCAGGTAATCCAAGTCTAGATCCACATGGGCATTGAAAGGAGACCCCCACAGAACACCTTTACTTGCAGCAGGGCAGGCAGTTGGCAGGGATGGGACAGAGTCACTGCTTTTTACTTCCTTCTGCCCACACAGGAGGTTCCCAGTGGCAGAGGGCATGGCCAGGCTCTCAAAAGTGAAGAAGTCTGGGGCTGGAAGAAGTGAATCCAAGTTGAGGGATGATGGTCTAGTCTTCACTTTACGAGGTGTTTCTTCACCTTTATTACTCAGGTGTGACTCAGCGGCAGAGCACAATGCTTTGGTAACAGTCTCTCTTTCCAGGGCAGTGTCCTGAGACATGGGTAACTCCTCCTTCGTATTCTTTGTCTGTAAAGAACTGTCTGGAGTATTTTGGTATGATAAAGACAGCTCAAGCTTTGAGCTCCAAGGGTTTTCTTTGCTTACATCCACTTTGTTCTCCTCTGGCTCTGCAAGAGGGATTCTGGAGGGTTCTTCTTGCTTAGATGGTGTTTCCTCCCTGCTGAGGGGATACCTCAGCTCCTCAGGTTTCAGAGGTTCTTCTGGAAGACTTGTGCTATTCTCATCTTGCTTAGCTTTGCCCAGACTAGAGGGGGAGATGGGATGTGTTTTGGGCAGCTCACAAGTCACTGGCAAGATGTCACTGCAAGGTTGCTGTTGTTCAGGGGCATCTATGAAAGAGAATGGGATAGTCCACAGACTCATTACTGTGTCTTTACTATCCAAGGAGAGGCTGCGACTGAACCGTGGTCTAAGAGAAAGGCCTGTCTCTGATCTCTGACTCTGTGGCTGAAACTCCGGTATCATCTTCTCCTGAATATCCTTAAAGGTGGGGGAGTGGAGTGGGCTCGTAACCCATTGATGATCCTCCCATGGCTCCACAAGTTCTAAGCTCTGCACATTATCTGTCCAGGTATCCTCATCATCCTGGTCACCAGCATCATGAGTTCTGCTAACAGCATTGCCTTCCTTCAGCTCCTGGATTCCAGCTCCGCTCAGTGCCTTGGAGGAGAATGTGTCCCTTCCATCAGCAGTCATTATCTCAGGCTTCTCCCTCTGTGTATGTACTCTGGTATGACCACCACTTTCCCTCTGCAGCTTGCAAGTGCTATCTTTTTCTTTCTCTGACTCTGAACATGCTCCTTTGGAGAGAGAAAACTCATCTGTTGGGGGAACCTCAATAACTTCTGGTTGACTGTGAGGCTTCCAGTCCGGGGGAGGAGTGAGACATTCACTCATGCTGTCCTCCACCATGGGGCGGTGGTTCTTCGGAGTGGCTGTGCCAGTCAGAACAGTATCCAGTTTGGGTAGGGCTGGAGCACAGCTCTGCTGTGCAGCCACATCAGACTGGTAGTTGTGGTGGCTGTCTGGTCGTTCCATGTCGGTGGCACCAAATAAAGGCACCTGAGTTGTGGTCTGTGGTGTTCCACTTGCGGATTTCTGCTCAGACAGGGTTGTACTTTGCCCTGGGCCAGAGGAAAAACTATTTGTTTGTACTGAAGAAGAGGGTTCAGAATTTGGGCCTGTCTTAGGGACAGTTGCTGGCAAGACCAAGAGCTCCTCTTCAGGTTCAATGATTTTCAGTTCATGCTGTATCTCTGGCCACAGTGGTTCTAGAAGGGCATTCGCAGGGTCCTCCTCAGTCTGAAAAACAGAAGAAATGCCATGACCAGGCAGCTCATAACTTACCAGCAAATATACCTCTGTTTTCCTCGCACAGACCTCATAGGATAGAGAGGCTTCTGGACAAGCATATTCATGGGTACAGAAACACATACACACATACTGCCACCGGTCCAGTGAAGGAAATATGTGTACAAACAAGTAGGTTTATGGAGAAGATCTGAGATGCAGCCAGACTGAGGCCTGGGAAGATGCACTGGAAGAGCAAGGTGAATGAGGAGCTGGAACGTCTCAGCCCATTTCTCAGCTTTTCCCATTCACTTGGCCTTGCCAGAAGTTCTGCATTCCCAAATTACACACTAACTGGAATGAATAATCTATTTAAGAATATATGCCAACAGATCGTTAAATAGCTGTCCAGAGATGAGTATCACTGTAAGAGACTTGGTAAAAAAGCTCTGGTAGAGATACAGAGGCAGCAGGGAAAGAAAAAAATAAAAGACTATCTAGAGAATGGAATAAAAATGAAATGTTCAGGCTGTACAGAACAGCAAAATGGGACAGCAAAAATAGAAGAGGAGTTCAGAGACCTTGGGTCAAAAGGATCAAACACCTGGACAGTCTCACATCTGGAGAGTCTCACAGCAGACAGATTGTACTGAGTGCAGTCATAGTTACAGGAAGAGAAAACGAAGAGGAGACAGTAGGTAGTTGCATAAAGATAAATCACGCAATGCACATGTGGCCGGAGTGAAATTAACACACGGTCAATTCTTGACCCCGCTTAGCTTAGGTCACAGACTGAGTTTTCATGACTATGGACACACAATGAAACTTTGAACAGCCTCCCAGTCACCACCATGGCATTGTCCCCCATCTTTTTTTCTCACGGCTTCTTCCTTACCGCATCCCTTAAGCAGGTCCCTTGCTCTGGCTTAGCCTTCTGGATATCCTGGTGGCCACAGCTGCCTTCTGGGGAGATGTCTTTCATTTTGAGCTGCCCTTGTGGTGCCTTGTCTGCAGAGAGCGGACCCGTATGAACCTCTGAGGCTGGAGTTTGTTCCAAGGTGGGACTTTGCTCTGAGGATTGCTGCAGGCTGCTGCTGCTGCTTGTGCTGCTGCTCTGCCTGCATAGCATCTCCTGATTTTCTGCTACTGGCTGTGCAGTCTCAGGTTTCCTGGCTGCCACCATCTCCTCAGGGTGAGAGCCTGGATCAGAAACACAAATGAACTTTGTAACTTCTTGTGACTAAAAGCATGTGCCTGGCAGTGCTCCCTGAAATGAAGCGGTGCTATTTTGACCCAACTAGAACAAAGAAAGCTGAAGAGCTTTCTCGAGGCAGAACAGGATGTTGCTTTAAGGACCCCCACCCCCCCAGCCCCAGTACTGCAGCCACAGCCAACATGATCTGCAACTGCCAACACCTGCCCTGGCACAGCTTGGTCTCTTTCCTGCCACGACAGCAGGCTGAAGCAGCCCCAACACCACTGCAGCCGAGCTTCAGGGTACCTCCGCTAGCCCAACATAGGCTCTACACAGCTCCCAACATGCTTTTACCTCTGGATGCTGCCATTGGCAGGAGATGCCCTGGCGGCTTCTCCTTCCTCTCTGGGGCCAGCTCCGTCCTTGTGTGGCTCCCTGCTTCCAGGGCAGACGGGCTCGTGCTCTCGGGCACCAGGGAAGACAGCTCCTCCAGGCTGGAGAGGGAAGGCTTGTCCTTGGTGGGCACACGGCATGGGGTGCTGTTGGTGCTGATGACTGCGGACACCCGGAGTGGGACAGAGACAGCGAAGGGCTCTGAGATGTTCAAGGCTTTCCTCTGGTGCCGAGGGGAGGACTCCAAGGGAAAGAGGCTGCTGGGAAAACCTGACTTGGTGGCTGTTTCAGAGGTGTAGAACATGCGGCCGCCTTTGGGGGAAGTTGGCTCATTTTCAGTATCCTCTGCTGCCCGGAAGACCTTCAGCTGCTCAGGGGGTGACTTTGCCTGTGGTGTCCGGCAGGGAGCTTTGTCCCCACTCAGCTCTGAACTTCCTTTTGCCCCCATGGCAGATCCTTCCCGCTCCCACTCATTCTCCTTACTGAGGTCGTATGAGCTGCCTGTGCCTCCTGTCCGTATTTTCATCACCGGGACAAAAAAACCTCCAGTAGTCACTGTCCGTTTGAATCTGCTCTTTTCATCCTCCCCTAGAGGAGGGAAGATACAAGGCAGTCAGTGGGAAGAAAAGCACTAGCAGCAGCCTTCCTCTCCAAGGAGCCCATCTTCATCCCTCCAGGAATGGGTCCTGCCCTTGGTGAACACCCATATTTCCTCAGAGGGATGGGGACCGGAGGCACTGAACACCTTCCAGGCTCCAGCTCTGGGGCCTCCTTCAAACTGGAGGACTGAATTCAGGCAGGACTGAATAGGATGCCCTCCACTGGAAATCATCTAAGACTTTTATTAGAGGCCACTCCCAATCAGCTGCAGCCAAGTCTAGGGCTGGCATGCATTGCCCACACAGATCACAACTTGGGGCTTTGTTGCAAGTATTTTTAATTGCTTTATGTCTTTCCTTGTAAACTGGGAACTTTGCGCCCACCAGAATAACCAAGAATCAAATCAAAGCAATCCCACTGCTAAGGAAGATGCAGCTAGGCACAGTGATAACTCTCAGGTGTACACACAAACACAAAAGAAACAGTTGCAGGTTAAAAATGCGTGCACAGAAGGGTGAGGGCACATGTCAGCTATCATGGCATAAGCACACGAGGATACACAACATGGTGAGATAAGGAAAGACACAGACCACAGCATACATGCAGGCATGGGGGGGGAGCTGAGAGTGCAGAGGTGCAGCCCTTTGCCCTTACAGCATAGGCTATTGATGTCTCACCTTCCACTGGCAGGGAACACAGTGAGTCCATGCTCTTCGCAGGCCGAATGGTTGCTTTTTCTGTGGAAAATGAGTTTTAGAAACAGGCTTCAGATCCCGCGGCTTTGCGGGCTTCAGCCCATAAAGAGCAAAGGCTGCATACAGACAGACATGCCAGACAGACATAAAAGTTATTTTCCGTTTCTGAGTGTTCCCCCGTTGTATCCACACCATGAGGCTTATTACCCACAACACTTGTCCACACAGCTGGGGATCTGCTAGTGCTAACAACAGCTTTGCACCTGCCAGACATGTGGAGAGCTATACTTAACCCAGCCAGTCAACACCATCTCCACTGTGTAGCAGTTTGACATCCCCAAAGTCATCATGCGCCATTGCCCTCCGCGATCACGCCAGGCTATTGCTTGTGGGGACTTTTTAACTAAACCAGCATAAATGCCTTCCCCCGTCTTGTTCCTTATAGTAAATGTTAGGTTATTTTCACGTTCCATCTCCAGATTCTTGCTGGCATGAGCATGCCCAGCCTCCAGCAAGCACTGCAGGATATTTATGAGGTCAGTAAGCAACTTATTCCCTGGTCATCCTCATAGGACTTACTTGTCCAGAAATGATCTGCCATTTGTCACCAGACACTCTACAGGTCTGTTCCTGAGAGGTTTTGGAAGCAAGTGACTGTTACTGCTCTGAAAGGGGAGATGGAGGGAAAAGTAGCTGGCAAGAACAGCAAGTTAGTTTCTGGCAGCCCAAAAAGGATCCCTGGAGCTCTGGAAAACGTCTGGGAGCAAACTTTGCTATTTACAATGGTGCACAAAGTAGGTAAGGCAGAAAGTGAGCAGGCTTGTTGGACTTCATTTGCTTATATAATTAAGGCTTCTGGGACTTTCACATGAGCATGGGAGAAACTCCAACTACCTTTCATATTTATATGGAGTCCTGGCTACCTTTCATGTTCATATGGCATGATGTCTTGAGCATTGGCTCTGCATTCCTGGAGGAACAGAATTCAAGCTGCAGAGCTCACATTTTATGTGACTTGCAGACTTGTGTGCATGGACACAAACTGCACTAAAGCATGCGCTGAGTTTCAAAAGCAAGTTTCCCCACATTATGCTGTAAGCAGGGAGTACACAAAAATACGACATGGCAGCACTAAAGCACTGCTTCTCCAAAGCACTACTCCAGTGCCTAAATTTCTGCATGGTTCTGCATTTTTGTGTCCTGCTGGTGAAAATGTACAGCCTCCTGCCACTCAGTACTGTGCTTGGAACAAGGCTCAGCCCCGACAATCACTGGGCTCCAAACATTCCCAGGCATCCTTGGCCTAGTACTATTTTGGGACAGAGTATTCCTTATCGAAGTGAGAAGGTGATCCCATGATCAAAATAGGATGGAGAACTATTTTGAGGTCTGCCATGGGCACCCTATGTGAGGCCAGCTGTACATGCAAAACACAGGGGGGAGGCAGGGGTCCAAAAAGATTTGGATCCAGCATTTGGCTTCACGCTTACATTTGATCCAAAGACTGCCTCTCCTATATGTGATTGGCAAAATTATGTAATGTTGGCAACATTAACTATTTTAAGTCTTGCAGTGTTTGGTAGTATTCCTCCAAACACCAACTCCTGGAGTCATGAGATTATGTTAAAAATCACACCTTCATCCTCTTTTTAATAAGTAAATGCCTAATCTTGGGGATAATNCTTTTAAAAATCATGATTATTTTAAAGTTATCTTTATGATTTTTAGGACTTGAATCATCATTTCTGAAAGCTTGGAATTGGCACTCCCAGGTAATTTTCTAGGAAGCACAGTGCTTAAGATATTGCAGCTCAGGAGGGTGTAGAACTTGGGATTACCGCCAGGAGGAAAGACATCTTCTCCCTTGTAAATCCTGCAAAAGTAATCACTTCCCTCAAAGTGCTGAGAGCTGGGAGCCATAGGAACTCCTTGTTTTTCACAAAGACACTGAACACAGTTGATTCTTTAATGCCTTTTCATAGGACAGCCTGGAAGGACAGCCATTCACCCAGTGCTGTGTAAGGAATGTAAGGAGTTGGCTGGGCTGGAAGAGTGGACTAATCCAATCCAATACACCACATAGCATTTCCTAGCCCCAAGGCTCGACAGCTGGGCAATGGGAACCTGTTTATCACATACCAAAATGGAATATTTATTGTAGCTGCCTGGCATATCATCCTTAAGGGTGCTTCTTGCCATCGCGTAAAAATAAGATGTCCATGAAACCAGGCAACAAACATGACTCCATTAGACTATCTGAAATCTAATGGCATTAGCGTCACGTGGATACAGGTTGCCCCCTGCTATCAGTGCCGCAGGAGAAGCTGTGGAGATAAATACTTGACTGAAAAGTGTGTTCTTACCAGAGAGCTTTTGTGCCCTTACGAAGACACTCCCATTTCGACTCAGTTTAGACTTTGATTCTGAGCCAGAACGGCCCAAGTTAAATATTGACTTCCATTTCTTGGACTTGGTAGATAATTTTCTCCTAGAACAAAAAAAGGGCTCAGGAGATTACCAAAACCCAGAGACTTTTGTCTTTTCAGTATCCCGTAAAAGCCTCCGAGCTCTCTCCCCTTGACCCCTCTGCTCCTCTTTTCCTCTCACACCTCTTTCAATTCTAGTGCTTGCAAGGCATAGCTACACAAAAAACTCTCCCTTATCTGCAAGTGATTTATCTGTGTTGCTGATTTAACCATGTCATGGATGGAAAGACACCTGAGCCAACTCTTCACAGAGTTGGCTTTGGCATCATGCTACAGCAACTGTGATTGACTGAGCAATCAATCCTGCCTGTCTCCAGAAAGGAGAGGTTTCTGAGGCCAGAACTGTCTTGCAACACAGTAAAGAAAAAAAGCCTTTTAAATGGGTTCTAATGACAGAATGCAAGATAAAATCCAGAGAACTGATGGAACATGTAATATTTCCTGGTGCACAAAGCTATCCTCATGATTTATAGTTTTTATGAATTTGCAAAAATAAAAGGATCCCTTAATACAAACGGCTATTAATGCTTCTCAGGTAAATCTGAATTTAATCATAGGTGTTGATCATATTCTAGTATAATGTAATAACTGAAAGGCGAAGGCTTAAGGGAATTAAATCAATTTCTAGTAAATGTCAGAGGAAGTGGGATGCCAGTTCCCTGTGTCTCTTTGGAAATCCCACTTTTAAACAGAAAGAAGCTGCTGCTCCTGAAGCCGATTTCCTGTTATGAATACTATTGCATGAAGCTCTGTTTCAGTTCCTTCACACACCCATTCTGACTCCTCCTTCAATCTTCAAGAGCAAGAACCATTTTACCTCCCTGTCTCACTCTCCAAAATAGGTTTTCTACCCCAATAGTTCTGCTTTCTTTCAGATCAGTACTCAGAAGAGCACAAATCAGTCCTAGAAAGAGGATTAACATCTTAGCGATGGGACTGTTCTCTTTGAAAGAGAAAGGAAAAGGCACTGTAGAGGGGTAATACACCCTTTTGTCTTATCCTGGTTTTGTCTTATCCTGGTTATCCTCTTGCCAGTATTCTATCAGATAGCTCATATTTCCTTTAAAATATCAACTGTGAAGAAATATCTTTGCTACAGTGCTTTATGGGTCAGTAGATTAATGAGCCTCCTGCCACAGAAGCTATAATCTCTCAGAACCTGGCAGTTGAGCAGCCATGTATTAACAGATAGATAGACCAATAGAAAAATAATTAGGCTGGGCACCAGTGCCAACAACTGCAGCAATGTCAGCTGAAATTGGACTCTTCTCCTCAGCATAGGTGCTGCTATGTAAATATCTCCTCGTGCTAGGAGAAATCTCGCCTTGTTGCTTGGCTGTGAGCACAGAGGAAGGTGGAGTAGGATGAAACTGAGGAGGTCAGTGCCACCAGGTGCGCTGTGGACCAGCCACCAGCAGGTGGAACTCGTAGGAGAGCAGTGTCCGGACCTGCTCCTGGCCCAGCTGACGTTTAGCCAAACCTTGAGCTCATACAAGGATGCAAAGACAATTAACTCCTCCTGCAGAAGGTTCTGCCCTAACGGACGGATGAGGACTAGTGGAGCTGTGAAACCAGCAACTTAAATGCTTTCCAGGAGCAGCTGTGACTCTTGAGAAGGGTACGCAATTGTCTTTTGATGGTGGCTGTAAATTCATGTGTGCGGGTGTGCGGCTGTCACACTAACAGAAGTCTCATTCCTAATCGTGCTGGAGGACCTGCTCTTTTTGTTCACACTTTACACTCCTCTTGGCACTTACTTGCTGTCGGGGAGGTCAACAACTGTGTGGAAGAGGGACCCAGTTACAGGGACAATCTCAGGCAAGCTGTTCTCTCTCCTCTCCTTCCGAGCAGGGTGGGAGGCCGACAGACTCCGTGCCTGCGCTTCTTCCAGGCTCACCAGCTTCATCGGCAAGGAGGCCGAGGGGAGGGTCAGATTTTTCACAACTGGTGTGTTCTCTGAAAAGCAAGAAAGTACATTCCAGCCCTGGGGTGAGGAGAGATGAGAGCAAGAGCTTCGTGTCTTTATTTGACTGGAACAACTCCTGCGGAGGGGGGGAAGGAGCAGCACGTGCAGAGAGAGAGGCTTTTGTCAGATAAGCCTTCTATCTCCCCAGCAACCTTATCCATCTGAGTGCTTTCCCAGCAGGGGCCACACTTGCCAGCCAAAGGCATTACACAGGCTTGCTGCCCCTGCTGTAGACACTTAAGTGTGCAAGAGGTGTCCCTGAAAAACACCAGGATACACACATTCCCCTTTCTCCTCCTTCCCCAGATTTTGGAGCAGTTGAGTCCCCAGACCAAGCCTGGTGCCTAATTCTTCTCACTTCCATGTCTTTCTCCATCTTATTCTAGGAAGGGGGACTGTTCTAAAAAAACAGCATTACTATAACTTCCTAATGCATTTCAGGGCCATGGAGAGTACCTGCAGTACAACCAGAAGCCTTGGAATCTGCTAATTGGTGTTTTGCTGTACCGCTGGTGGCAGTAAGGCACAGTTCCTCACTCCCTGCCTTCTGCCAGGGCATAAACATGGGCACAGGAGTGACACGCACCAGCAGAGCAGGGATACTGCAGGTTGAGCAGGGCACTGTGCTGGAACCACGAGCTCCAGGGACAACCAGCAGAGAAAGGTGGACAGGATTAGCTGACACATGGCTAGGGAGCAGCAAAGTGGTTACTCCCTCACTTCTGCAGCTGCCAGGAGCCTTCCCAGTGTGTACAACGGGAAGACACATATTACTGAAATGATGTGAGATCACTGTGGCTCCAAGCCCTCTCACTTCCCAGCCTTAAAAGCATTTTGACAGCAAACCTGTCACTAAATAACAAAATCAGTATCTCCCAAGTCTGTTGATGTCCCAGTAAAAATAAATAAATCTCCTTTTATAAAACACCTCCAAGAACGAGACAAAAGTTTTTAAAACACAAGCTTAAGTTTTATCTTGGGAGTGTGGCCTCTGACTTGGATGGATATGATGGCTGCAAGGCAGCCATTGGTATAAGGAATTATATCTAGGGAAGCCTGACAGAATCGAGAGCATGGCTGATGGGCTTAGAGAGAAAACTTAGGCCCAGATTGAGAAGCTAGACATGTAGTCTTCCTTTTGTAGAAAGGGTTAAGCCAGGTGAGATCATGCAAAAGATGAGCCATAGGGCAATCTGGGAGCACACTGAAGGAGCCTAGTATCCAAAAGGAAATGTTGGAGATGGGGATGAGGAGGACTAGGGTAGTGAAGGATTGGGATCAAGGTGTGTTTGGGGGAGTGTGTGAGCATGGTGAGTGTTGACACTTTTGAAATGTTAGTGGAAAGGGATACAGTTAGAGCTGGAGTGCAGGGCAAGTGACACGTAGTGTGGTTCAGGGAGGTTGTTACCAATGTCCTCTGCAGAGCTGGCTTTTCTGCTATTGCTGAAGATCTGATCCACGTGATTCAGGATGAACTCGATCACCAACTGCTGGACTCGCACCTCCAGGAAAGCTGCATCTCCATTGCAGCCAACAGCCTCTATCTCCTTTGACCTGCACCGGGAAAGAGGTTTACTAGTAGCCAGCATCACCACATGCGGCCTCTGGGAAGGAGGGACTGGCTTTCTTCCTGCAAGACTTGGAACAGGGATGTTTTGGCCCCTCTTGCTGCATCTCTTGCTTTCCTTCGATCACCAGGCCCTCGTCCTCTCTCTGACTATCACTCTTTTCAAAATCCTTTTCTGTTTTCTCTCTCACCTTTGTTATTTTCTTTCCTGCCTGTGTTATTTTCCCTCCTTCCCTTTTACATACTTCAGCAGTAGATAGAACTCTCACTCTCAAACTGCTCCTTTCCTTCTCTTTGATACTCCTTTAGCTCTTTCAAAGTTGGGCCTGAAAGACAACACAGGAGCCTTTCAGCACTACTTCCAGATCCCTACGTGATGCTTCAGTCATCTCTCCAAGGAGGGTTTGAGCGAAATCCCTCAGAAGCCTGCTCATGTTCTCCCCGTGCCAGTTTTGCCAGTGCTCTGCTATGTGTCCCAGTAGGCTCTTCACTGCCCCCCTGCACTCTCACATTCTCACTCTTGCTCTTAGCAAAGAAACATTCCTTATCTTGACATGCCAAAGTGTTGCTGAAGAAATTATCTCTGGGCAATGGATCCTTTGTAAAGTTAATGACTGGTGTGTTAGATAATAGCTTGGGGCATTGCCAAGAGGATAACCATGTAAGGAGACTGCAGTTGCATTGCTTGCTCCTTTCTTATCCTCTCTGGGACTTGCACTTACAATAGATTGCAAGAGGAAACAGACTTCAGGTTTTTTTGACAAGGACAGATGCCAGCATGAAAACATCTCAGTAGTAAAGACCCACTTTGTGATGTTCAGTAGAGTAAACATCTGATTCATTTTCAGAACCTTTTTTGTGACTTGCCTGTACCTCTCTTGCCAACGTCCCTTCCGCGTCCCCTGCAGTCTCCTCTCCACCCCCCCCCCACCTCCTGGCTCCCTGCACCAGCTCTGCCAATGTCCCTCCCCTGCCCAGCAGCAGTCCTGGACTGTCCCTGCAGAGCTCATTCCTCTCAACACACGGATATGGGATGGGTGGGGAAGGCAACTTCACCAAGACACAAAATATTTCAATATAATTTTTTCAGACAATATGTTTTCTTGTTCTGCTCAGCTCTATAACGTATCAGCCAAACCTCTGCCTGCACTTTATCTGGGCCTCTTCCCAGCAGAGTGCCAGGCAAAGCAAAAAAAATCTACCTGGTGGTCTTGCAATCTGACACCAGCTGCCATCTTAAGTTCATCAAGCTCATTTCACTTATGCTCTAGCAGACCCGGACACAGGCCTGTGATATTATTGCCCTGTTTTCCTCCCTTCCAAGCCATGCTGTCTCTCACTGCACCACTGCAGAAGCACTGGCACTGTCAGAAATGTCATTTCCGTTCCACAGTGATGAGCTAACTCGTCATTTTTAAAGCAATGTGCTCAACTTACAAATAACAGCTTTATTTTTAGGAAAAAAAAAAAAAAGCAAAACCACAAGTTTCCTTGGATGCTGGCAGTAAAACCTCAGATTATTCAACCTGGAAGAATTTTTTCTCTTTTTAAAAGCTGCTTGTTTCTTGCTTTTTCTTTTTTTTCCTTTAGTTTTTCTGTTTTTTCCTGCCTTTGCTTTTCCTTCAGTGGATGGGTCTCTAGGCTCAGGTGCTGATGTTCCTCATGGAGCTCAACATGATGCTCTGGCTGAGAGGACTCTACTGTACCTGAGGAGATTGGGAGCCCACACCAAGGCCAGGTTTCTGGTGTGCATGTTGGTCATGTTGCTGAAGGAGGCCAGGTGAGTCAGGTGCTTGATCAGGTATTCCAGTGTTCTGCAGTGGTTTCACACGAATAGAGAAAAAAGTGTCAAGACCCTCACTGTGCACATGGTGATGTCTCCTCCGAACTGCTAGGACAGTGTGGCCCGAAGTATGAGACCCACTGATGGGTTCTCCCTTCAACTCAGGTTGACCGATGCTTGTCTACTTGGACAACAGGTCTCAGACTCAGCCTTGACCTCAGAGCTGTCCCCTCCTCAAGGAGGGCAGTGTCTGCAATGGCACAACAGGCCCCGTAGAACTGAGGATTTACAATGCCAGGATTTAGGTGGGATGGCAGTGAATACCTAAACAACCTTGCTCTGGGGTGGCCAAGGATGGGACACAAACCAAACAATCCTTAGAATGATGGGTGCAAGGGAGATGGCAGCTGGATGGGAGCAAGGGTGGGAACCTGCAAAGGCTGAGGGCTTAGCTCATGCTCAACTGCATCCAGCACATCATCTGCTTCTCGCCACACCCAGGACACTGGCCGAGGGTGCCATGGTGGTCATACTCAGGGAGGAGGAGGACAGGCTGAGGCAGGGAGAGCAAGTTTAATGATGGCTTGTTCAATGACATTTAAATGCCAGATAAATTGTTGCCAGATTTGGAAATGGTGAATCAGCTTTTGGGAATTAACTTTTGGAAATTCACTCTGTTGCTGTTTCAAGCAACATTCCCTGACAGTGACGGTCACCACCCTGTTCCTCAGAGCCCTGGTGGATGTGTTCTCACCTGTAATGTGATGGTGGGAGCTCCTGGATGACATTTTGTATCCGTGCCAACTGCTCATCCTCAGGGAAGCGTGATACTGCTTCCTGTGGAGATACAAGGAAACAGTCCACTCTGGCGACGGACTTAAGAGGAAAAGGAAGAGGGATAAGGAGGGTCACACGAGACAGCCTGTCTCAAAGGGAATGCTCTCTTGTTACCTTTCAGAGCTATTGGTAGGAGCTAACACAGAGCTATTGCTCTGTGTTCCCAGCACATCAGAGATTTGCTGTGCTGTTATTTCATGCCTTGGTTCATCTTCCCCACACCTTGGGACAGGGTGGCCAATGTTTTGAGGGGAGGGGGGTTTGAAAACTGAGAGCTTCAATTAGGAATTATGTTTCTTGTCTCTTTTTTTTCTTTCTTTTCCCCTTTTTTTAACTTGGGTAGTGATGGGTAAAATAGAAATAGAGGGAAAGAGAAGTGAAAATAATAAAAAATGAAAATCCCACTCCCCCAAAACTGCATTAAAATAAAATAAGTCTTTCAAGCTCTGTGTTATGAAAATGGCTTGGATATGCATGCTCTATATTAAAAAAAAAAACAATCTTTGTGTTGTCCTATGAAGATAGCTAGAAGGAGCAGTCTGTGTGAGTTTGCATCTTTTATGATGGGAGAAGCCTTAGCAAAATCACTGTCCAGGTAGATTAATAAATCTTATACTCAAGGTTAGTCGACTAGGTTAGACAGAATCAAGGTTATACATCTTGGTCTTGATCAAGTGTCTCCGAAGCAAGAGCTTATAGAGCCATGATAAGCTTTTGTCTGCATTCCTAGGCGTTTACTGCATTGGTATCCATCTGTTCAACTATTCCCTTTCAGTTTTTGTGCTGGGGGAGGGCAAACCACCAGCGACTTCAAACAATGCATGACTGTCTGGGAACCTCCTGCCTACCCTGCTGCCACTGGAGTTTGGAGTGAGTTCAAAGAAAGATGCTGGGACCCACGCTGCCAGCAGAAGCTTTGCCTACAGACAGACGTCAGCATTGCTAGGAAAGGAAAAGGAAGGAAATAACCCATCCCAAACCACCCGTTGCTTAAACATCATAAACCTGAAATTACCAGCTACAACTACAGAAGCATCTTCTCGTCCCTCCAGTCACTACGGCATCCACGCTAATGATGCTGCCATCTCTGTTGAGGTCACTGTCCTTTTCCCTGCAGACCACTTCTCTTGTACAACCAAGGGCAATCCAAATCTTGCTAGTTTCAAGGTCAGAGATAAATACGAATATGTTTTATTTCCTAAGACTGGGAATAAGACTATGCCCTCTAGCTTGAACTTACTGGTGTCATGGCAAAGAAAAACAAGTAAGCTCACTAGTTTGTATATATGAGATGTGGATGCACTTCTTTTGCCCAAATTAAAGGTAAGCTAACTCCTTGTACTACTTTTTACCCGTAACAACAGCAGTGGGCCAACTGCTTATCTTTGTCACAAGCCCACACTCATACAAATGTCCCAACATCACCATCTCCAGAGGCCAGGAATCAAGCCTTTCAGTGTCACAGATGGGCCATGTCACCACACTGCCATCACCAGTACAACATCTCCATGACCTGAAGCGTCCCCACAGGCTGCACATGTACATGGCATGAATCAGGTCGTTGCCTAAGACAGTAATCCACAGCAGCATTGTGCCAGGTCGCCTGCAATTGCAAAACACCTGAATTGCAAAGGACAAGCCCTTCTGAATTGAAAAGGCCTGGCTATAAGCTTCATTTCCGGCTATAAGCAGGAAACAAGACTGTTCGAAGATTTGAGAAAGTGATGTTAACCTTCCCCCTGTTTTCATTGTTATTCTGCTGACCCAATGCCTTGGTGAGGAGGAAGGACCAAGCAAAAGACCCTGTCTGAGGCATGGGACTCATCAGGATGTTAATGGGCAGCCCTTTCGCTGAAACAAATAAGAATATTAAAAAGTTTTTAGTCACATCCTTTAAAAAAAAAAAAGAGAGAGAGAGAGAGAGAAACTATTACCATCAGCCCAGAAATCCTAAGTACAAGAATTCTTGTGATCTTCATACAAGGTTTCCAGTTCAATGGCCTTACCAAAGATGGAGAAAGAGAAGAATACAAATTTTAACTGATGCATCTAAAAGATCATATTTCGACTAGATGGTAAACAGTATTTTCTCCCCCAGTGCTGATTTTCATTCCTACATTTAACTTCCAAATCTCAAAGACCTAATGCTTAGACAGCAAGCGAATACCATACTGTCTGAGGTCATGACCCATTCAAACCTCCAAGCCACATTTCTGACCCATACGTGTTGTGCCTTTGAAATCTGAGGCCCTCTCCAAGCTCAGGATTAGAGCAGCAGAATACAGAATTCAAGGAAGAACCAAAAACTTCATTTATTATTTGTCTGCTAATCACAGCATGAAATCCTGTCGTTTATATTTTCATCTTACAAACAAGAAAAGATCACTCTGAGGATGGCAGGAAGTATCTAAAACAAAAATCCTGGATTTTTTTTTACTCCGATGGTGATTCTAGGAATGTACAATTCACAAACCCTGATTAACAATTGGGATTGAGAGCGGAGAAAGAAGGTAGGCTTGGACTCCTACAGCTGATTTGTCCCGAGGGAGCATCCAGCTCTATGCCCATGTTGGAACAAGCCAAGAAGAGCCAACTTATCAGTCCCATGATACAAGCACCCATCACCAGAATACTAGATGGCAAACTGGAGAGCATGAGAGGGCACCATTCTGCAAAGGCTGGTAGCCAGTGAGGTCATGACTGGGATGCTACGTCCATGAACGATGACCAAAAAGCAAATCCCTCTCTAGTCATTAAGAATTTGACTTTCCTTAGCCACAAATGTCTGAATCACTCTGGTGACTCAAAGTGAAGCCTATCCTATCTCAGAGGCAGCTCCAAGTGAGTCAGACAGGCTGGGATTAGCATGCGTCCTTTAGTCCTACCAGAGCTCTTCTGCCTAGGCACAGCTGCCACCATTCCCTGTTCAGACACCCCACGCACACACACGCTCCTATAGCATTTTTTTTGCTCCTTAGGGATTTGGTCTTTTTTATTTCTTTCCTCCCTGTATCTGACTGTGTTTCCTGTCAGCTGGGTTACCCATTATAAATCTCTACTGAGCAGAATTATGTGAATAATGGATTTCGTGGCAGAGCGGACAAACTAAGAAGCCAGAGTTTAAAAAAAAATCCCTTTTAGGTCAATCCAAAGTGATAACATTTTGGGGAGCTGGCACAAGATTTTAATTGAATGTGACCAAGCATCACATTCAACCAAAAGTGAAAAAAAAAAAAAATCTCATTGAAATTCAGAGCTATTTAACCCTTTTCTGAAAGATGTTTTATTTAAGAGTTGGATGTGTTGATTTAATGTTGAAACATTTCCTTTAGAAAGTATTTGTAAAAGAAACATTTGGATAGTTACAGAAGTGTTTTCCCTTTTGTTTTTGAGTAAAACTATTTACCAAATGTATCTAACCAAAATCTGCAAGTCATCATCTCAAAACTGCACTTTTCAGCAAACATTCTTTCCTAAAAATGTTTCCATCTAAATCTACATGTTTCCTTTATAGCATTTTTCTTTCATAAATCAGTAATGATAGCCAGAAAGACACCAGCCAAATATCTCCAACAAGAATGAGGCTCATCAGTTACTATGAATGGGTGAATAATACCCTATATTTTCAAGGTCCTATTCATCCTGACTGTCTCCATTTTAGAGATCCTATCCTACATCCTAAGGATCCCTATATCCTGAGGGTTCATCACGGTTTTTCAGATCTGCTCAGAGTTGTGGCTGAGGTTTTGACTATACACTACCTAAAAACACAGTCCAGTCTTACTTAAAAATTGGCATCCAAATAGCAAGACATCTAGCACTATCAGTTAGGCAGCACAGCAAGGCTATCAAATTCTTGTTTCCCAGCTCAGTTATAGTCCCAAGCAGCTACCTGACTTCTTACAGCAAGTTGCTGCTTGACTGGTCCCTTTTGGCTCTGCCCTACAGCAAGACCACTTGCACAAGGAGTAGTCTCTGGAGAATGTCTTCTTGTGTGGACCCCACAGGTCTCTCTCAGTGCCTCCTGAGCCATAGCAGTGCTGTTTGGAAGTGCTTGACTCAGGGTAGAGGTGATGTAGACAGCAGCATCTGAAGCTAAGCTTGCTTGCCACTTCCCATTTCGTCTCGACATGATTTTGCAAAATTTCTTCTCTGCAACATCTGACATTTTTGGCAATGTCTGTCCCCTCCACCTCACAGCAAATGAGAAAGAGTAGGATGACAGAAATTCTTTAACAAAGGATGGATGTTTCTAACACTGAGAAAACAATCCTTCCCATCCCCCCTCCCCAGCTGTCTGAAGAAGCTGGTGAATGCTTTTAGCTGAAAATTCACACCTCTAGCATGGACAATTTCAGCCTGAATGACTGGATTTAAATTTTTTGGTGTCATAAACAACTGAAAGTGGATTTAGAAGGGTAAGAACCAAGCAACCTTAATGACAAACATAGCTTGCTGTGCCACCTTTTAATAAAATATTATCTGTCATCAAAATCAGCCAACTCTTAAAAATTCAGGCTTCGTGGTCTTATTTTTCAGCTCCCTGCTGTCTTCTCTTACTGTATCCATGTATAATCTATGGTTGCTTTGCAGAATTGACTTACTACTCTTTGAATTACAACCTCTTTAAACAAGGTTGGGGATTTCTGCTTGGCCAGCTGCCGCTTTCCTCTGCTATTTGTATTTATGATATGATCATGACAGACTTGATATGTCATAGCTGGCATAACCTGTGTCATCATTTGCTCTGTGATAAACCGTGTGAAAATGCTACAGATGCAGAAAAGTTGGTACTTTACAGGTGGGTTGAGCCATCCATTTGTTCTGGTGTCAAGGACTGTGGGAGGGACAGAGAAGAGGAAACCACTCCCTTATGATTAAGATCACAAGCCCCAGATGATCCAAAAGGCTCTCAGTGATGGACAGTAATGAGGAAAAGAAAGAGAATTAGTAATTCTGGGAGGAGGTGCACAGTTGGGAGAAAGAGTAACACTAGGGAAGCAATGCAGTGAAAAAAATGAGCAAAGGGAAGGAAACAACAGAGAAAATGAGAGAAATAAACGTGAAATGGGGGAAAGAAACAAGGACAGAGAAACAGAGCCAGTGCAAGATGAGAAGGGAAGAGCACAGAGAAGTGTTTATACAGATACATGCACCAGAAACCAGGACACTGGAGTGAAACCCAAACAGCTGTCATGGAGGAACCTGTGGCACATCCACGCTGCTGGTTAGGAATGAGGGCAGCAAGGGGGCTCACCGTGAATTTCTTGTAGAGCTCATAAGTGAGGAGAGGGTTGGGCAGCTCCCTGAAGTACAGCTTGCAGAGCGACCCCACGCAGTGGATGTCCTGGAGGTAAACTTCCCTTGTCAGGTCCGGGCATTGGTCAGAAACAAACTCTTGTCTGAAACAATACGGAGACATAGCAATGTAGATGAATAAGAGCTGTAGCACCCCAAAACTCCACTCTGCATACTCTTTTACAGCTAGAGGACAAAACAAACAGGAAAGCAGACATAGCTCTATATTATCTGCAGCCTGGTGCAGACTGGTTCCAGGGCCCAAGGCCCAAGGTTTCAACTAGTCTCTGGTTGCCCTAGCACAGTCCCATGAGGGGCCCCCAAAGTGATATAAAGAGATTGCTTTGTCTTGAAGTGAGAGAGAACAACTCAGTATTTGTGCTGAGACCCTCCAGGCCTTTCCCATTAATAGATGCAGAGGGAAACTTTTTTCTCTGTCATGGGCCAATCCCTGAAATGCTGTATTTTCCTGTTACCAGCTTCAGAGACAGTTTCCCTCCTGCATCAGTGCAGAGGTCTGTCAGCCCCAATATGTGCCGGGGGGGACTAACAACACAAAAATGCTGAGCAATGTCACCGAATGCCTCTGGCGCTCAGACCGGTTGCCCTTACCTCAGCTTTTGAATGTTGGATGTCACTCCTGAGAGGCGGTAGATCCCATCCACAATGCCGTGAGTCTCAATGAACTCCGCACAGCTCTTCAGCACAAAAGGGACTAGGAGAGGAAAGCAAGGTAAGATCCCCAGTGAATACACACAGAGAGCTTCCATGAGTCGCCACAGAGGAGACAGTTTCATCAAACAGTAGTAGAGGCTCTCTGCAGACACAGGGAAGGGTCCAGTAACAGGAGAAATACAGAGCAAACAAAATATAAACCCCACAAAGTAGCCATGGCTAATTTGCAGAGTGAGGAAGTGAGGATATGCAGTGGTTCTGCCATGCCGTGCTCCTGGCCATGCTCATTACCATGTGACAACTACTGAGCCTGAAGTCACAGAAACACTATGTGAAGAAAGGTAGGGTTTCTCTCTTTCCTTTTTTTTTTTTTTTCCTTTCCAGAAGAAGAGGCAATTTCACTATTTCACTCTAATTGAAAGCATGAGGTAAAGCATGTGGTCCTAGGAACCTTCCCCCTCCCCAGGATAGAGCTCCAGCCTCGCTGAATCAAGCCAAAAGGTCTGATTGGCTTGGATAAAACTCAGAGCATTCACACTTCCATATAAGCCTACATACCCACAGTTTAGTGCTCATAAACTCCCACAGAGGGGGTATAAAGTTCAAATATTGACTAGATCTGCACACTGGCAAAATCTGACATTGGCTTCAAAAGAACTCCATCAACATAACCAGCCAAGGACTTAATCAGCCTTAAAGCTGAGAGGAGCCTTAGGCACAACATTTACATCCAGACCTGGATCCAAAGCTTGTGTTTATTTTTTCCCATTATATAGGTAGAGGAAACCCTCATCCTCTTGGTCAGACCAAGCCTCTCTGTCCCCAGTACTATAACAACCCTAGCTATAACAATAACAGTAAGAGAGTCCTTCCTTATTAGGTGCTAGAAACTACCGTGTATTTAATGCAATGCTTCACACAGCTATAAGCACAGAAGCCAGTAAATGCAGAAGTTGAAGTTCCTCGCTGTAATGCTGACTCTGCTGCACTGCACATTCGGAAAGCTGTATGGAAGAAAACAAGCTAAGCCACACATTTTACTGGAAAGCCAGGCATAGCAATTACTGTGTCTTTGTGACACCACAGAGATAATGCCTCTGGCTGGACCTTCCCTAAGTTTTTCTGCTCGAGTTCAGGGCCATAATGACATACTAACACATGCTTCATCACACAGCATCCAAAGAGGGCACCCCAAGGACAGACTGAAAAACACAGAGCTGGTACATTGTTGTTTTTCTCTTAGGTGCCACTGAGGCCAGAGCCAGCTCATGGTTTCTCAGAAGTGTGGGCTTGCTCCTACCACGCAAATCAGGGCACAGGCTCTGGTGAGGAGGGCTCCCAGGCTGGTGCCTACACACTATTGCTGAGCCTAGAGAGTCAGGGAAGTGCTGCCTTTCTGCCTCTCAGCTGTCACCAAGAGAGGTAAAGAGGTCCTTCTTTTGTGTCCCTTCTCTTCTCAGCATAGCCAACCCAAATGGAGAAATATACAAAGCACCAGTGATTACTTGGAAACCTGAATGATCCAAACAGTCTAATTCTCCTCAAAAGAGGCCAAAGGAACCTGTTCAGATTAACAGAGAAAGCTGATTGATTTTTTGTTTGGCTTTTTGTTTTGGTTTGGTTTTTTTTGTGTGTGTGTGTGTATGTGAGCAGGGACTCATAGTGCAGGTAAATAGACACGTTAGATCACATGTGAAGTCCTTGGGCTGATTTTTAAGACCTTCATGTTGCTGGGATAGGACTAACTAGCAGCTGTGCCTCTGGTAGGGACCCTAGCCTACTACAACAACAATGTTCATGGGAAACCTACACAGTAAAAGCTTTCTCCACAGCAGTCATGGACTTTTTCATATCAGTGCCTTCCAGAAGGAATACGGGAAGCATTCTTTTCAGTGCCTACAGCACCCACTTCCTAAGAGGACTAGGTGATGTGGAAGGATACAGAGCAAAAAAAAAGTATGAGATTTTCTAAATATCTTGCCAAGAAAACCCGAAGCGACACAACAAGAAAGAGGACCTTCCTATCTCTAAGACTTGGTTATCTGTAACCATAGCAGGGAACTCATATCATATGATGATGAGCATGCTAGAAATAAAGACAAGGAAAGGCAAATGACTTCAGGCCTCTTCTTCATTTTTGTCTGGTTAGGCTGTCCCATCTTTGAGGCAGAAGCTATGTGTACATGGCATATTAAGACTGCCTTCTTGGTTGGGGTCTCTGGGAATAAATGTGAAGTAAGCAGCAAAAATGAAAGCCAGGCAGATCCACATTCACTTCGGACCCACTGGGGTGGGAGAATGAGTAAACCACTCCATGCCATCTAGAAAAGGAAGACTGAATTGAAGAGAAAACCTGTTTAAGCAGGACAGTCATGTGCCAAGGTCTGTTAGAAAATTAAACAGCCTTTCATATATACAAACTGCATATGGTGGTGTCTAGCTGCCAGATAAATGTAGTATGTACCAAGCGTGCCCTTTGTTAGACACTTTTTAAAACCTCAGTTTTTAAGAAAAAGCACACCAAATAAAAATAATGCATACACTGATGTTTGTTGTGATTAATTCAACCTCTTGCAAGTGAAATCTGTTAAATGACACTTTCTTTCTTTTTTTTTCTTTTTGCTGAGTTTTAAGTTTCCTTGAGATAAATTAGGTCAAGAGGCCTCAGGCACATCAGCAAATCTCTTATACACTCTTATACATAGACTGGAAAAAGGTTAGCTTCATCTGTTAAGGGCTGGAAAGCAAAAAAAAAAAAAAAAAGGTAAAAAGGGTCCTGAGGGTAATAATCTGCAGCAAACATATAAAATTCTACTCATTTTTAAAAGCAGGTGAAGACTGTACAGTACAGACAACCTTATAGACTGCAGATGGACAATATGCACCAAGCTCTGCCAATATCTGTTACACCAGCCCTGCAATCTTCCTTGCTCTTCCAGCCCTGGGCTTCCCACATATTTCAGCCAGTGCCCTTCACTCATCATGTACATAACTTCCTGCCATACCAGGTCTTTGACTCTTATGAAGAGAAACAGCCAATCATGCCAAAATGTGTGGTGGTTTTGTGATGTCAATAAAATCCCACATAGGGCACATTTCACTCGCAACCAAAAATTATAGACTTTGACCTCAGATCCCTGGAGGTGAAAGGACTGTATCAGCTTCCTGCAAAGCATGCCCCTAAATGCAGCACTTGTATGAAACAGGAGCACAGTAAGTGTTTTCTCTGAGCAGAACCTGCAGCTCTGAAATTCCTAAGCAGCTCTGATCTCCTACAAAGCTGGGTCTTTAGGGCACTTGGGGGAGGTGAGATTAGAGCAGCAGTGAGCGTCTCTCTCCCGCTTCCAGCCATCTCTGAGGTGATTGGATTGTTTTGGATATGGCTACTGATGAGCACAAACCAAAACAAAGGCTGTGATCAACCCTGGATGCAGGGAGATGCAGCTCCTAGACTCTATTAAGTCACACGTAAATCAGAGATGTGGGTGTCTCTTGAAGGAAGATCAGATGGGGATGGGGATTTGTAATGAGGG
>VXAL01016762.1:304039-385108 GCA_013399475.1 Chauna torquata
GTCCAATCTTGACACTTCTATAATTAAAACTGTGCTGGAGGCTTAGAAGTTGGAAGAGGCAGCTGGTGTCACACAGACCCCGCTTGTTCTGACAGACAGCCAAACTGTCCTCATTTAAAACTACAATAGAAACCAGATGGAAGAGGAGAGGAGACTGTGGAGCAAGGCATCAGTCAGAAGGGAAATTGAGTTATAAACATACTGCACACAAAAGACAATACTTCTCTTCCCCTAGACAAAAATAAACCAGAAGGGCAGTCACAAGCTCATTCCACTCTCACTGGATACCACCTCCAAGCTCAGCATATGCAGACCCTTGCCTTCATCAGGGTCTTTTCCATGAACACAGCTCATGCCAACTCTGTTGTGTGCATCTGCTACTCCTGTTAAGTCAGGTATCACACCTCTCTCTCCTCCTGATCCCACGGGCTTCCAGCACGAGCGATGTGCACGGAGCTTCTCAGCTCCCAGCATGGCTGGGAAGGAGAGGTCTCTCCCTTCTCCTGTCCCTTCCAAGCCATGGTGCAGCACTCACCAAAGCTGCGCACCAGGAAGCAAGGAGCTCACTATTTGCCTGCCCGACAAAGGCTTCATCTGGCACAGGGCTGAGTGTTTTGGATGAAAACCAGCAAGACCTTTAGGCACGTACTCAACTAAAACAGCCAGCAGCCCTAAGAGGAAGGGTCACTAGGAGGGAGGGAGCTACCCCAACTAACAAAGCCAGCAAAGAGCAAGAAAGATACTAATCCAGCAGGAGATGCAAGCAACCACCTGTGATCTTCAGTGATGCCTTCTAGAAGAAACTCTGGGTCTTCATGGACTACAGAAGTACCCTAGGGAGGAGGTTGCTAGGTTAGCCACCCAAACTAGTCAGTATGAATACCATCCATTAAGACTGTGCTTAAAGTTAGCTAACGGGGACAGGGTCATCTTGTCCAGAGCACACTGTACCAAACTGGACTGAATAGTAGCAGGCTTCATTTTTCCCTTTATCCTTTGTTGTTCTCACAGAAGGCTTCTTCTAAGGATAAAAGTTACTGACAGAGCTACTCAGATCCTCCCTAGTGCTTGGTTTATGCTACGTGGAGAAGGTTTCACATCCTTTTTCATTTTATTTTAATTTTAGTTCAAGTAACTGACGGGATAAATGTAGACATTTCATTTCACTTGAAATTTGTATTTCACCATTTCAGTTTTGTTATGTATCAGTATGTTTTTAAGTTTTCTTCCATTGCCCTTAACAGTAATGTATGTTTCCTATCACACCATGTCAAATCATGAGACAATAAAGATCTAAAGAGTCTCTTGTTTCAATTTAAATTACCAAATTAGGAGACACACCCCTCTAGAAAATAAGTGTTTGTCTGTACTAAGCAAAAGCTATTACTTTGCACACACAAAAATAACAAAACAGTACACATTTTAGAACATACTAATATATTAACTTGGCCTCTTAATCACAGGAAAGGAACAGCATTGTATAAATGGCAACAAACTTGAGAGTTAGTATCTCAGATGTGACATTTTTCTGCATTTCCTGATGATTCCTATTTTAAATCATGAGCTTTAATGCTGATTCACTAGATTTTTTTTTTTTTTCTGATCTTGTCTGACTTTTACTAGAGGAGATCAAACCATGCTCTCCCCTCTGTAGCTCGCTTAAGCCCTGGTTCAGCACAGCATTCAGGATTTGAGACTGCCTCCCAGCTCGCAGTCCCAACCCGTGGCAGCTAGGAATAAATCCTGCCTTGCCCCCAGGCATCATCTCCTTTGCCTTCCACAGTCCCCTGGTCAGCAGCAGCAAGGAATGGCAGAGACCACAGTGTCCAAAATCCCTGCAGAGGACCTCCTCTGCTCAGAGGTGACGTGCATTGGCAGAGGTGGGGATGGAGAAGCTTTGCTCTGCCTACCAGGATAAACAGAGGGCTTCATTCTCCAGGATGGCTGTGCAATAAATTCACTTTACAGAGGAATAAAAAATAAAACTGTCTCATCATCAACTTCCAGTGTTTAGTTAGGCTGTGAGGGCCAAGCTACCAGAACCACCACAAGCACACATGCACCCACCTGTGTTTGAACAGCATGAGATAGCTAAACAACACCAAACAGGCTTAAAACCAAATCACCTTCTCAGAGCTCTCCTCACCTCTTCCCTCCTAGCTGCCATAAACACAGTTAAAAAAAGATGAATAGCTGGCGCCGAGGTGACCCTGTCTGCACGGACAGCACAACTGAATCATCATGTAAGCCACACACCATATTTTTTTCCTCTGCTTCTGTGGGAAACATCTCTGCAACGTCATGAAGGTCAGCACAACAATGCCGTTCCCTGCAATGAAAGCACCGTCCTGAAAGCACTTGTGATTTTGGTGGGCTCAGACATACAAAAAACAGATCTCGGATCTGTCAGATGCTGTGAGCCATCCCCCTCCATGGTCAGAGTGGGAAGTGGAAACACTGAGCACCGTTTGGGATGGGGCTGGTGGATTTCAAGCAAATGCACTTCAACACAGCCTGCAGGCCCAGCATGAGTTTGAATGAAGTCAACGGCACCACCAGCAAAGTTTTTTTCCCATTGGTATTATACCCAGCTTATATCTCATGTATCTAAATAAAACATGTAGGAACACCTGATTTTTCAGAGCAGATTTGATGATCGTGATACTCCAGGCAGAAATGAAAGAGCCTGCAGCAGACCTGATCAGCACACCAAACAAAGCCTAGAAGAAAGCGCTGCGCAAGGAGACGTTGAATGCTGACTCTCAAACCCAGCAGTCACCATAGCCCTCCGAAATGCAGCTAGTACCTTGATACAGCTGGCAAATTCTGTCATGCAGGCACTTTTGAAAAGAGATTGTACTAAATATGAGAACAGTTTTGTTAGGGAAACATCCTGCTGTGCGTTTCCTGCGAAAAAAAGGCCAGATAACCGAACAGGATATCTCCATTCCTAACTTTTGACTTTGTGGCTTAGATTCTGCAGGGCAGGTCAGTGAGCTGTGCACAACCTCAGCTACCGTTCAAATCCTAACAGCTCTGATCCACAGCAGATTAGGGTGGATATCATACGGGGTTTTGTTCACCACATCAAAGGCAATTGGGGTACTTCATTCTGGACACAGGTGTGATGGGACAGTTCATGCTGTCTCAAAAGGGGTCCCTGGAGAAACATGGGAAATGTTAGAACAGTTGTGGAGCTGCTTGTAGCAAATTGACCTCGGTGAATGCCCAGGTACCACAAGAATAAGCAGGCTGTGAGGCAGGGGTTCTGCTGCTAACCTCGTTTCTGACGACAAATACTAAACACAATACCAAATTCAAAGGTGGTGTCAGAGGCTGAGGGAATGCAGGAGCAAGTGGGGCAATACCAATGTTGCAGTTCAGGGAAGCCAGGAGAAGCAGCCTGCAAGAAAAGAGTGCTGGGATGGATGGACAGTGATGTAGGCTACATTTGAAGTCTCTTGAGTGCCCACTGTCTTTCATCCAAAACAATAAACAGGTTTATGGACTGCAGCTGTCTCACTCTATCATGTTTTTCTTCCTTTTTTTTGCTCTCTTCTTAAGCATTGACAGCAATGTAAGCCACGCTAACGTACTTTACTGCTGGTAACAAAGCAAAGAACATATATGGACTTCATAAGTTTTTTTCCACCTCTCAACAGCTTTTAGCCTATATGCTTTCATTTACAAGGCCTTCAGCAGCAAGTTAGATAACAAATAGTCCACAGTCTCCATATTCTACCTGAGCCTGTTAGCTGACGCAGGCTTGCTCAGTTTCTTACAGCCCCAAAATGATGCTAGGAGTGATTGTAAGCTATTACAATGAACCAACAACTCCACTGATGCACAGGAACTCCTACGCAGGATTCTTAGGATCCCAGAACTCAGAGAAAGGCAATTCAAGGGGATCAGTTCATATTCCATACCTGGCTTTCAGTGTTAGCTTGTTCCTTAGTCCTTTCTGACTTAGATTTTAGTGTGCAAGGCAATCTGCAATTCTCCATGCAGTTCTTTCCCAGCAAATCACTGTCGTCCCTTTGAGCACGCAAGGGTACGCTGGAGGTCCATCAGCACTCATGGTTCTCTTCCCAAGCTTTCTGCACAGTGAGTCAATTCCATGAAAATGTGACAGCAATTCCCCAGCTTTAAAGCACACATCCAGTGGTGCCAGCTAATGCAGAATGGCACTGCCAGTAAGCTCAGGTGTTTGAAAGGGAAACCAGGGGCCAGCCAGCCTAGGTTAATGTTTGATAGCAAGGGACAAAATGACTGAGAAACAGGCCCTGGACCAAGCTTTCGTATGGATAAAAACTGCATGGTTGAATCTCACAGCAGATATTTATATCTGATGCTATGGTTTTCTCTTCTTTTTATTTTGCCCTCTGTCACACTGATGGACTGATGCAGACTGACACTAGATTATGCAGCAATGTTCTTTCACTCAAGCTCCTCACTGATTGTGCCTCTAGGGCTATCCTGCTGAAGAGTGGATACAGCAATTTCCAGAGGTTACTCCAAATGGGCTGTTTTATGGATAGTCAACAACTTAGGGCAAAGAGCAGGGAAAATTGTTGAGAATCATTATATATCACAGACAGACAGATGAGGAGCCTAAACAACAAACCCTTAAGGGTTTAAAATGAGAAGTGAAAGGCAAATGAAAACAGACTTTTGAGAAAAAGTAAATAAGGCTTTATGATGTCAATGTGATTGAAAATAAACATGTGAAGGCAATAGCAATAATCAGTCATTATATTTTAAAGCCAAGCAGTATAAAATCCATTCCGTCTTTGCACAGTTGCTGAGGCATATATTTAGACTGAGTGTTTTCATTGCAAGGCTGGCCAGGCCTGACCCACGGAACCTCACTCATACAAAAAATCCCATTGAATTCAGCAGCATTTTCCACAAGAGGAAAAAACCCTCTGTATCCAGCTCTTACTTCTTACTGTACCATTCAAATACTAGCAAACTTGGTGTAGGACTGATAGGAGCATTATCATCAGCTTTTCAGGAACATAAAATGACGGTGTGAGGTTCAACACAGAGCGAAGAATTGAGACTGCTGCTGGCAGTGGGAGGTCACCCATAAATGCTCCTCCCAGCCCTGCTCAGAGGAGGACGAAGACAAGTTAGTCTTTATTTCAAGAGGATTAAGTTGTGGGTGACTTGGATCGTTGATGTTTGTCTGGTGAAAAGAAGTGCTGTTCTACCCATCCTAAGGAACACTGCCCAGGGCATATGATCGCCACAGCCTGTGGGCTCGGTTTCTGTGTCTAAGCAGGATGGAGAAAATTCTGCCAGAAGAAACACCTGGTCAGACACACATACCTATATATATAAAAACATGTATATCTGCACATATAGTGACATATAATTGTATACTTGTGTGTGTGTGCATACATACACATATATGTATAGACATGTATTTTTACATATACACACAAATATATTCATATATATGTGTGAGAGAGAGGTTTCCTGTGTATTACCAGGAAATTCTTCTTAGAGAAACAGATTTTTCTGAATAAAGTGTCAGTTGAAATCCTACGACCTATGGGTGGTATTTACAGATTCAAAAGCCTCAAACACCTTGCTAGGCCGATCTCATAGGTCTGGGGGTGCATCACTACAGGCTGGTGCTCTTGCTTGTTGAAGCTTGCTCAGCCAGCCAGAGAGTAAGCCATTGCCACGGACTTTTTCTATGTTTTCCCTTCCTGGACAAAGTTCATTTAGCTAGTGCATTGCCCTGCATATTGTTACTGTATGCTGAAGGCTTTTCTGGGTGAAGTATTGTTCTTAGTCAATGAAAGCTCTTGGTTTGGGGCTGAATTCCTCAAGTGTGCATGTATTTCTACATCAGAAAGTCCAGAACCAGTCTCATTGGGTTGGTTTCACTTAGTAGCTTAGTTAAGAAGAGTAGCCCATGGGATAGGGGTCATTTTGTCTACACCTTTTCACCTCTGGAAGATGCATTCCTCCAAGGTGTACCTTATAGCCTTGATCTCAGGGATCACGTTTTCTTTTCCATACTCCAGGGAGGGTAAAGAGCTCTAAAAGCAGTGGCTAAGCAGCCTGGCTCCAACATCTGGATGTGGTGCTGCACCTTCAGGGCTTCTTGCAGAGGCAGCAGGGAATACACTGCTCCATCTGCCAGCCTTGCAGCAGATCTTGTGTTGCAAGGAGGCAGCTCTCCCTCTCTGACCTCCACAAGAATCATCAAGGACAGCACAGGAGGCAGAGCAGCATTTGTAGACGGTGTCACACAGCCTCCAAGCCTTCTAGAGGCTGATGCTGGGCTGGGATTGTTTAGAAGAAAAAAATTTCTGCCATGCTCTTTGTGGCTACCTCCACCCCAAAGACATAACTGCTGAGATGCAGCCCAGGCATGAGGTATGGTTTCTCCAAAGCTGACCTGCAGGGCTCGCACCTCCGCAACTGCCTGGCAGAGGGGTAAGGCACCAGAAACTGGTGCTGTCAGAATGTCAACGAAAGGACGCACGATACGGCTTTTACAGGTCCTAATAAAAAGGGGAAACAAAATAAAGCTGAATTAACTATTACAGCATGATGCTGCCTTCTTATTCCTCAAACAGGCTTCTATTCTGTCACCTGGTAGGTACAAGTCGGGAGAGGTATCTATCTATAGGCTGCTACAGGCCCTTCTGCCCCCAGCAGGAAGAGTTTTCTCCGTGACTTTTCTGCCACACAGAAAATCCCTCCATTTCCACATGGCATACAGCCTCCACCTCCCTTCATCTCTCAATAAATAGGCATGGCAACAGTTATCAAGCTGAGGGTCATCTTCAGTGCTAACAATGGAAAAAAAAGGCAATATCCAGCTGTTACCAAAGTAGTAAATCTAGTCACTTCGCAACTGCTCTCCTCAGTTCCCAAGCCCCCCAACGGATTCCTGATACATTCCATATTTTGCTCTTTATTTTGTTTTCCATTTGGCAAAGGAGAGGCTCCAAACCAGAGTGAAGAAAAACAACCTTTTTTTTTTTTTTCACCACACTATCTCTGCTCCAAGTCAGACCAGGTAGTGCTTATCATTTCCTCTGCACTGCAAACACCAGCGTGCATTCATTTCCTGCCGGCAAGCCCTGAACCTCGAGCTGACATTGTTTTCAAGGCCCCTCTCGCTTGGACACAGCAGCCGTCCGGCCGCACAGCGCTTCCTGTTGATGTCAGGCCCCTCTTCCTCCCAAAGCAAATGGACTTCCTGCCAGCACATGTATCCTTTTCCATGAGGACCAGCAGGAGCCATTCTCCTACACTGCAGCCGAGAAAAAAAAAAAAAAAAAAAAGAAGGGGAGACAGGGATATAATGGGGAGGAGCAGAGGGGGGACATTTTCTTCCTAGTGGTGTTGGAGGACATGGCAATAGATCTGGAGCCCCTCTCCATGAGGAGGAGGGGGATAAGAGGTCAAAACAATAGAGCTATGTCTCAGGGATGCCTGTATTTGCAAGTACCAGAGAAATCACTTATTAGCAGAAAACATCAGAGACCAATTACAGCTGCTGATTTCCCACTGCTAAGGAATGAAAGCTCACAAAAGAAAAGCTACAGCCTCAGCCCCTGTGCTCCAGCAGCGCTGTCATAAGCTGAGGGAGATGCCAAGACCTTTACACTAGACCATTGCCTTCATTTCTATTCTTTCAAATGGAGGAACCTCTTCTGCTGCCAGCACTGTTTCATCAACAGGGGAGAAACCGGACGGTGATTGCAGAACACGGCTTACACCAAGCTGAAGCGCTTCAGCTCCACAGACTGCCATTCAACCAGCCACTGCCCCAGCAGGGAAGGGAGAACCTAACCCAACACCATTTTGGACCTCCCCTGGTCCATGGCATTCAAGGTTTGCACCTGTCCCACTGAGACAAGCTGATGGGCTTCCCCCAGCTTCCACCAGGAGGTTATCAAGGACAAGGTCGCCCAGATGAGGAGGAGTTCCGGAGTGCTGTCTGGGCACCGTGATGTGCACAGGGAAGGACGTGGGCACAGAAGAGCCCATGTGTGTATTTGCACCATCCTTAGCACAGCAGGGTTCATGGTCTGCAGCTCTGTGTACTGCACCAATGGCAATCATCTCAGACCATAAACACACCCGGGGTGATAGGAGGCTCTGCGCTTTGTATGAAACAGCCCGGGAACATGTGTTTTCAGGCTCTACCATAGCTTGGGCATGCAACTGGGCAGAGCACAAGGAGGACAGCCAACACTTGCAATGGCATTTCCTGCCCTCCGCGTGTTTCAGCTACACAGCTGCCACAGCCTCCAGCACTGGTGAGGAGCTGGCTTGCATTAGGACACATTCTCCTGCAAACCGAAGTTTCCCCTACCTAGGGAATGATCGGGAAAATAGGGTCCCCCAGCATTTTCTACACCACACCTAAAACTACTGCCAAAAGAGGGGGAGTGAAGAGAGGGTTTACTATGGGGTCCCAATGCCTAGCAATAGCCAAAAAAGGACCAGACCCTTCCAGTCATGGTCCTCTGGGGATGTTTGATGTATATTTCAATAAAATACACTGGTATAACACGATTTCCTCCTTCCTTTCCTATCTGTTGCCTGGCCACCTCCCTGTGTTACTGCAGAAACTAAACAAAGGGTTACACTTCCAGTCTCTGGGTGTAAATTGCCACACAGGTTGACAAAATTTCTGCAGCTTTATGCAACAGACATGGCCCCAAGCCTGGCAGAGCCAGAGGAGTTGCAAGAGAGCGAACTGGGGCTTCGTTTTCCTCACAAGCAGAACTTCTTACTCAAGGTGCAATTGCCAAATCTTTACTGTAGGTGAGAGTGCAAGATGCAAAGGCAAAAAGCCCACCTACGTTCTCGCAGCAGAAGCTGGCAGGGGCAGCAGACGCCCGCAGCATGGACATTTGGAGCCCAGCCCTGCACAGCTAAACCCAGCTGGAGCTGAAGCCCATGAGCGTTGAGGACACCAAGCACACTGCAGGATTGGACCCTGTTTCCAAAGCTGTCCCCCAGGTGAGTCTCGCTTTGAGGAAGGAGCTCAACTCAGGATTCCACTGAGCTCACATTTTGCCTTCATGCTCTCCCTGTCTCTCAGTACGGCTTGCTGTTCGTGAATGAATTACCTCAACCACTCTTAAGCAATGTACCAACCAGGAAAAGGGTGTGGGGTTTATTAATGGAAAAATCCTTGAATCTTTTATCCCTGTGCATGGCTACAGTTACAAGGAAAACAGGATACCACACGGCATATGGGGAGGAGGAAGAGAAAAGGAGCAGAAACTAATGATCTACAGGGACCGACTTGCAAGGAAGAACAAAGTGACGGTGGTAAATAGGCACAGCTGGCCCAAATTAGGAGGAGAGAAGCAAACGCACAATAGCGGTCTGCAGAGGGTATAAACACCACAGAGGGAAAGAGCTTGTTCTGGACGATGGAGGGGCTGTAACTGGGAGTGACTGAAAGAAATTATGAGGGGAAATTTAGGTTGAGTGGTAGGAAAAATGGCCTAAGAGCGAGACATAGTATCATGCTGCAGAATTGCCTTCTCAAGGGAAGGGGCGTGAGCCATGCTGCCTGAATATTCAAAATTAGGCAGGAGATTGCTCTGAAGGGAACAGTCTTGCACGGGCCTCCATGGCAAAGACAAAATAATCTCACTGTGCTTCCTGTGTTGTTATCAGGTAATGCTTTCTAAGCCGCAGCAAGATCCCCTGGAAGAGAGTGCTGTGTTAATTATAAAGGAAAGCATATAGTGCCAGCACTTGCTACAAGAAGGGACAACCACAACCAGCAGCTGGAGTTTAAATTGGATACTGAAGCATGCGGGAAGAAAGGCTACTTGAAAATCTTCCAGCAGAATGATTTTCCAGTGGGAAAGTGTGCATTTCACAGAATCAAAATGTTTCACGGGAATGCAGGGATTCAATTCAATTTTTTGACCAAAGAACCATCCAAATATATTGTTTCCAGAAGGTGAAATACATTCACTTCAACATCATTATTTTCAATATAATATCACCTTTACGACAATTTTTGTTTATGGGGAGTTTCTACTTTTTTATTCTGATTATGGAAGAAGGTAATCTTGCAATAGTGAAGTGGAATGTGGTGTAAAACAGGAGCCAGCTCTAAAAGATATCAAGTGATATCAACAGAGGCTGGCTAGCGTCTGCTCCTCCCTGCGCGCTTACAAGGACAGCATCACTGTTCCTTCCAAGCCAAAGTCCAGACTATTGTGTGTGTTTCTTGTCAGTGAACGAGAGAAAAAGGAGGTGAGTGTCCTAGAGTTTGCTTTTCAGCCCTCGGGTTACAACAAACCCTCATTTGAAATCTTATTTGTATCTCTTGTCCCCCATTGTGAGGATAAAACCCCAGCACGGACTTACAGAGTGTGCTTTGCTTTCATCAGCAAAAATCCAACCCCTTGGCAAGGAGCCATGAATTCACACAGGATAAGTATCATTCTCATCCCATAGGTGCAAAAAATGAGAAACAAAAATGAGCCGGCAGCCTGAGGTCATGCAGTGAGTTAGTGGAAGAGCTAAGGTTAGAGCCCACAGCTTTGACTCCCACACTGTAACTAAAAGACACAGCCAGTTTTCTTGCATCCAAACTCCAAGTAAATAGGAACTTACCTCCAAAAGTTCAGAAGCTGGTAAAGCACACATAGATTGCAACTAGCTTATCAGAATCACTGACCCCAAAAGTCAAGCTGAAAATCTGACCCACATGTGTTTTTCTGGGAGAAGCTCCACTCTTCCTATGCTCCTACCAAACTAGAAAGACCCTCCTTACCCAAACCTCCAGCCAACCAAAATCTGGACACACAAACTAAAAACCTCAGCAGGAGACTTGGGTCAGAGAGTGCTAATCAGATTATTGGAGCAGTGTTTTGGGTGGGTTGTCATAAAAGTTAGTCTTGTACCAAAAGACCAGATGTCAGTACCCCTGTGCCGGGGAATCTTGGAAAGGGATCCACACTTTGTGGCTTGGTCTCACTTCTAATTCTCTTCTTTTTTCCTTGTGAATGGTTCTCTCACAACTAAATACCACAATAATGGCAAGAAGCTACCCAGAGGCCATCTGGGGGGAAACTGCATTATTTCTGATCATTTCAGAGAATGGAGGTTGGTGGGGGGTGGGAGGGAAGACCTGAATTCACTGGAAAAGATGTGATGTCCTGTCTGTTCACAGATCAGTTATCCCAAACTTCTTGCATTCCCTGTCCTCTGACCTCTTTCATCTCAACTGACCATTGGTTTCCTTTCTTTACTTCTCATCTTTGTTTCACAGGGCAGCCAGTTTTCTGCATATTTTTTTTCCGTTGGAGGCCAAACTCAAGCCCCACTTTTGGGACCTGAACTGAGATTTAAAATACTTCCCCTGCAAAAAGGGGTCTGGGTCTGGTGTTTACGATTCAGTCCCGTATCTTCCAACTGCAGCTCTGAACTGGATCAAAGGCTTCTGCTGCCAGCTTTTGTTCCCTTCTCTGTTCCCTTGAAATGTCAGCAAACATGATGGCTCTGTTGATGCTGTCAGGGTGGTCTGACCGCTTCCCACACTGGGCATGCAGATTGGGTAGCCGTGGAGCAGTCAGCAATTCGCTGGGTGTCTCCTCTACTATGTTGTTGTTCCTCACAACAAGGCAGTGGCCTGAAGCACCAACACTGCCATGAAATCAACAGAAAACAAATCCACCTCCAGCTGCCCTGGCTCACAAAGGGACACGCAGACTCTTTGTTCCAAGCCAGCAGCTGTTGATGCTGCCAGGAGGGCAGGGAACCACTCTGGGAACTCAGGGCTCTCCTTGGATGTGGGCATGGATGCCCATGCCTCCAGACATTCCTCACTTCGTCTGGAGACCCCTGGGGCCACTCTGAGATGACCTGGGATGTGGTACTAGCTCAGCGCTGACTGCAGAGCAGGACATGGGTAGATAGCACTGCTGGCCATCCTGGCCCGTGTCATTCCCTACAAGGCTATGGGAGAGCCTGTGCAGAGCCCAGCAGGCTCTGCCTGAGCCATGGGGAGTACCCACAAAATGTGTCTGCCTGCTGTCACAGCATCGCAGGGCAGCTCACGGGAGAGATGGGGAAAGAGATACGCTGTGAGTCAGCTATCAACCCCAGGCTATATTTCTCTGTCCTATCATGGGAACCACTTTTAGCCTGCACTGTACTGGTTGCTTTAGCATCACTCCCCTGCCCACATGAAGTATTTCTACCACAGGGGATCCTCATGGGGCTTCCAGGACATACATGCTGCTCTCTCTGCTTTGCCTGCCAATATGCTGCAAAATACCAGTTTGGGCCTCTCAGCCTTTCTGAAATAACACGTTTGGCTTCTGTCTGAAGAGCCTGAGTAATGTGGCTTTACTGCACTTCCCTGGTAGCCATCGTGTTATGGATGTGACCGTGTTTAGGAATGAGCTGAGGCTCTTTGTGCTTTCTGCTCTGCACCTCTCCCAGGTTCAATCGACCTTCTTCTACCACAATATTTTTTTTTTCTGCTGTTTATAGCCAATTCATTTGCTTGAATTACAGCAGAGAAGGGCCCTGTTCAACAGGGAATTTTGCAGCAAGTCTCAAAAAAGATCATATTTGTTTGCAGTTTGGCTTCATTTAAGGTCATTCCAGAGTCAGGCACCCTCAAAACAGACAATGCCTCATCTCCAGGTGTCCAGAATGTCCCATCCAGGCACTGTCATCAAAGCTTTCAACTTGAGTGCTCCTCTGATACATATCCAACCTCACCAATACTTTCTCAGCACCCTGTCCCACAAGAGATTCAGGCTGACACAATCTACTTCTCTTGGCATTGGTGGTACCACCATCTTCAATGCCAACTGCAGTAAAACACAGCAGTGTTACCTGCTGTTGACAGATTCACCTAAAATCTGGTTCTTTTTTTCACTCCTGGCAGGTTTGTTCTGGTGCATTCCTTGGACTTCCCTGGAGCTCATTTGTGGCTCAGTCTGGTGATTATGGGACAAGTGTGGGTGTCACAGAAGCACTTTGTCACAGAGGAGATCTGCACGTACCCAAGTCACACAGACATTGCTTTTGTTCTGCAGTTTTGCCAGTCAAAATCATAAGCCCCTTTACAACTGGAAACACTTGCTGTATATGCAGATTTGAAGTAGTTCCACACCAGCTGGCTGCACCATCCCAGATTTATACTAGTGTCACTGAGGTCAGGAGCTGGCCTGATGCCATGCAGCCTGCGCTTCTGGAGGAGTTCAATGCTAGAAGACAGTATGCTGAAATGGAGGCATGGCGTCAGAATGCTGCAAGGTGCTGGAAAAACTTTTCAGAGTCACAGAAAAAAAATGAAGACACCCTTTCTCTGCCAGCATGTGAATCCATTATACTCCTGCTGTCCCAGTGTGAGAGATGCCGTGTGTTGGAGAACTTGAAAGGACACACTGGGTACTGTGAGCCACATGCCAAGAAGGGCCTGCAAGGCAACACACAGCCAAGGAGCATGCTCCTAACTGGCCCCCTTGGCTTGTACAGACCTCTACCATCCAACTTTGCCAAACAGCTCTGCATGTTCACTTCTACTCCATAGCTTTACACCAGAGGACAGCTGATCCCCTAGGGGACACCAGTCAGGCCAGCTGTGCTCTAGCCCACCCAAGCAGAGTAGGGAGGAGGCTGCATGGAGACACATCAGTGCAAATGTAAGAAGTGCAGACATAGGTGTCGTGGGGTACAGACCAACGCCCTGGTCCCCCAGGCACAAATGGTCCTTGGTCCCATACAGAGTTGGACACACACGCAGTGTTTGGACCATCCCGGGCTTTAGGATAGCTTTGGGGAGAGCATGAGATGGCAGTCAGTGTATGAATCCCATGCATAACACACTACCCTTGATGTGAAATGCTGGGAATATTGCCATGATTTAACAGCAGAGCCTGGTTTATAACTGTCTCCTTGGTTTTACAGTATGTGGTCAAACATTTGAGAGGATGATGTCTTGCTGGACTCAGGATAGAAGGGAAAATGGTAAAGTGCATGGAAGTCACAGGTATGTATCAGCAAGCTTGCCATGCTCAGAAGAAACAAAGGAAATGTTGCAAAAGACAGTGAAGTTCCCAGGGAAATCCAAGGAACTTTTGAATCTGGCTTGCCTGGCCATAACCTGAAACTACTTTATAAATCGCATCAGGAAGGCAGCATTGGCCAACTAAACACAACAGCTAATCATAAAATCCAAAGAATATCCATTATGTGCTCAGCTAGTGACATTTTAAAGCCTATAATTTTTTGCATCTGTAGGCTCCTGGCCTGTAGTATTCACTTTGCCTTCCCTTGGAGCCAAGCTAGAGACAGACTCAGATAAAAACCCTGCAGCTGAACACCCCAGATTTCAGGGAAATTGATCTCAGGAGTCTTCACTTCAAATTCTACCCTGATCAGAGCAACCTGAGAAGAACCAGTTCAAAGTGAGCTGGGCTGCAGGCAAGCATCCTCATCTCCCACTTTGGGCAAGAGACAGCAGAGAGACCAGTGCCAGACCTCCACAGCGTAATCCAAGCAGGCTCTTGAGTTTGACACTGAGATAGGCAAAACTCAGGGGCAACTCAAGTCAGCTTTGTAGACGCATAGACCTTTGCAGAAAACAGACACAAGGTTTTTTTCTTCTGATTTCAGGTTTTGTAAAGGAAATTTCTTAACTTCAATTTGGTAGCACTTGAGTAACCTCAGTCTTCATTTTACACAATAGCCTGGGCTCTCCTGTCAGGAAGCTTTATAGAGGGTTTGAAAAACAGAATTGGAAAAATATGATTTTGGAGAACAGGAATGTTATAACCTTGCTAGTGCAAAGGCAAAAGCCATTGCACACACACAAGTTTAGAAGCAGCAACAGCAAAATCCTTTGAAGGAAAACAGCAGTGATTTTTATTATTGCCTTATATGAGTTCAGAATGCTGCAAAGTTAAACAAAGCAATTATAAAGCTGGGTATTTAAAAATACTTAATGTTTCACAGTCTCCTTTGAGATGAATCAGGTATCCAAACATCTGGGGACTGCAAAATCCATCAGGAAACACAGACAGATGAGACGTATCAAGGCAGGAAGGGTCAGGGCTGCCATTGGAGAGACAAGGAACAGCAGGAGATTCCCGCAGCTCCTTTTGGGCAAGAAATGTTAGTACTACATGGATGTGTATGCTAAACAAAAAGAGGAAGAAAAAGAGAGAGCTAAAAAAGGTTTTTGCAAGTCTCCTGCTGTTCTGTGTCTTTCTCGCTTTGCTCTGATCTCTCTGTACATGTCACTGGCTGGCAGGATGACTGCTTCCTGCTTCATGATTTCATATTTAATTCTTTCTATATAAAAGGAATTTAAAGGAAATTATTACAAACAGTTTGGCCACACTGCATCAGATCATTGACAACCATGTTATTACCCCTGCCATTTTCTTTTTTTTTTTCTTTTTCCCCCCCCTTCTTTTCTCCTTTAAGAGAACAGTTAGATGCTTTCCTAAACGCTTTCCAGACTTGAGCTATTCACAGATTGCATGTGGAGGGCAAACACAGCCCAGGCCTGGAAGAAAGAGCCTCTCACACTGGACACCCCAGTAGCTTGGGGCGTTGCAGGCAGTGTTCTCGGCAGCGTTTCATTTCAGAGAGCTGTTGCAGCATGGAAATGCTTTGGGTGTAGCAATCCTGGGCTCATCCCACAAGCGCTTCATGAAAGAGGCAACTGTTCCACATTGGGAACCCAGAGAAACCTCTGGCCAGCAGCGGCTGCTGGAGGCACACTGACTAAAGCCCCATTGTTTTGCCTTCTCCAGCAGCAGGGCTAGACCGCTCCCTGACGAAGCCCCGTCTGTCCAGTAGTTTGGGAAGAGGCAAATAAATAAATGTAGTCATTGCTGGGAATAACAAAGATTGGGGGAAGCAAGGAAAGAGGAAGTAAGAAAAAAATCCTTTAACACTCTATGTTTCTTCAAAGGCAAATGCCAAGGAGTTGCTTTTCTGGGCTGTGTTTCTTTTGTCTTTCTGACTGCTGGATCTTGCTGTACTAAGGGCTTTGAGACACTAACAAACACACTGCAAACACAAGAAGGGGTGTTGCAGGAAAAGGGCGTTGAGATCATACTTAATCAAACTTCCTTACATTTTGATAGCTCTGGTACTGCCGTGTAAGTCAATCATCTTGTTGCCTTTGCAGCTCTCTGCTGAGGCAGAGGCTTCAAGCCAAGACCAGTATCCTGATGTTGGTATAAGGCTAAAGGGTTTCAGAAGCAAAAAAACACCAGGCTGAGTTCATCTCCCTGCACAAGCAGTCTATCATCTCAAAGGGGGACAAACTGCACGATCTAAAAGCAGGAATTTGTTGAAGACTGTGAAATTGGAGAAATTTTGATTCATAGCACCATAGCGCAGGCTTCCAAAGTGAAGAAAGCTGATGTACTTCATGCCCCAGCAGGCAACACAGCTGAGCACGTTTAAACGTTAAGTATTGCAAGCTTACCCAAGCGAGACAAAGCTGCTGTTGCTCACGCCCATAAACTCGGACCATTCAGAGGATGAAGCTCATTTTAAAATCAATTAGGCACCAAAGGGAGAATGAAGAAATGTAGCCAGCTGATGAAAAACTGCATCACTGGCAATGCAGTAACTCAATGGCACCTCCTTGCACTTTCCAAAACCAAGCTTGTTTCAGGGGTTGAAAGGAGCCAGAAATAGTTCCCTCGCCTATCGCACTGGCTCAGTTTTGGGTAAGAATCTGGAAGAGGAGTTTGGGGTAAGAAGAACTGCTGGCGCTGTGAGCATTTTCCTTCACTGACCGCTGCTGATGAACACTATTCCTAGCTGCCTGTACTCAGAAAAGCCTCTCGTCATCCATTCTACCCCTACTACAAAACTGCCAGGATTTTGAATTGTGCACCCACTTATGGTCCTCTCTCTTCTCCCATTCACTGGCAGTCTCCAGTTGTTCCAATACAGTCAGTTTTGCTCCCAGGCTAGTTTTTCCAGCCCTGTCTTTCTGCAGCTCAAGCACATTGGGATTTCCTCACATGCTTTCTCCATTCCATCTTTGCCCTTAGTCCCTTTCCATGTTCATTCCCTCCACTCAATTTTTCATTTCTCTGCCACACTTCTCCCCTCCCAGCTGTTTCTTTGGATGCATTATCATTAGCTTCTGTCAATAACCTAACATTGGGCCTGGTCCCAAAACCAGAATCAATTTAAATTGCTGTCAGTGACTTCTAGGAGCAGTCCTTTCAATGAGCCAGCAATGAACCATGTCTCGCAACATGCAGAGAAAGCTGTGTTATTGCATAGGCTCCCTTCTAAACTGATGGCTATAAAATGAAGGTTCCAGTCTTGCAGAAAGTTTTTGTAGCACTTTTCCTTTTTTTCTTCAAGATTAACAGAAATAAAGACAGCATCCTGGCCAAATTCCAAGTTGAGGTAATCTCTTCTTCTAGTTCAGGTAGATGCTGAATTGTTTCTCCATCTCCTAGACGCAGAAGTCAGTTGGCAAATGGCTCTCATGTTCTCCTTAAAGCTAAAATGCCGTGTATCGGTGCAGAGGCCTGTCTCTAACTCAGAAGCAAGCAGCAGCAACCTCCTCTTTAGGCATGCAATACCGTCATGGTGTTCCTCACATCTCCCTCAAGAGGTCCCTGATATGGGGCCTGCCTGAGACGGGCAAGTGAGTGAGTGCCACGCTTTTCTGCCCTGCCTGTCATCCATTATGGCACTCTCCATTGGCTCCCTTTTCAGTATCGGGTGATGAAAACAGCTGAGACCCTTCACATTTAAAAATAATAGTGAAAAAAAATAAAAATACTGAGAACTTCATATAAAAGAGAAGATGATACCAGCATCTTTTAACTGCTGAGGGGAGTAGGGTGTAGAAAGAGAAGGAGTGGCCTCAGGTGTCTCATTGTCTCAAGCAGTGGCAGGAGCAGAGCGTGCTGTAGCCTGTGGCATGTCACCGGTGGGAGTCCTACCACCTCCCTTGCTCAATGCAGTTCCAGCTCAGATGTGAGCAACTCAGCCTTCATTCACGTAGAGTCCACGTGCTGGGGACTGGCCCTGTGCTCCTGGGATGGCATAATCGGACATTGTTTGGCCACTGAATCATGGCTCTGTCGGGCTGCAGGCTCATCTTGTTCAGACAGGCTAATTAACATGCAAGCTGCCCCGGGAAGGAGGGTGTCGGAGATGGCCCTCATCCCCATGATGGACAGAAGGGTTGTGTGCCACCACAGTGCTTAAAAAGCTAGAATATCTTTTCTCAAGCACAGGACTTGAAGTCAGGTGCACCTGCACTGTCCCCGGAATCATAAATACAAAAAAAAAAAATCTTTTCATATTCTGCAAACGTTCTCTGGCAAGGGGCAGGAATACATTTTCCTTATTTTTCCCATTCTCCTGAAGCAAACACGTATGTCTCTTTTTCCTTTTTTTTTTTTTTAACCTATCCTCGCTTAAATTTCCTTCATGGGTATACAACTTTATGAAGAAAACCCTTGCTGTCACCCATTATTCACCTGCTAGATCCTTCCACCATCCTGCAGTGCGTTCAGATCTGTCATAGGAGATGCATGAGAAATCCAAAGTAGCAAGCCATTGTTAGGGCAAGGATAAGTCTCGAAAGCCCCTGGGATCCAGGGCTGCAGTTCAGGTCCATCTTTCATGGCCAAGAGCTAACATCAGTAGTTTAATGAGCGTCTTACATCCTGAAATATTTCACAAACTGCAAAAACAAGACTCACTCCACCCACCTCTATGCTGGGAGGTGGCAGCTGTTGAACTGGGCAGAGCACCACTACGTGACAGTATCGGACACCGAGTAAAAACAAATCACGGCTCCAGCTGAAATTGCTTTTGGAAAGGGAAAGACACGGCACAGCATGTATGTATGTGAAAAGGTCCCTACCTCCCTAGAAACAAAAGATAAACCAGAACTTTTTAAAAAGCATTCAAAGAATCGGCACCCTTGTTTTACCCCGCACCCAAATGGCAACATTTCCCTAAAAGATGCCAGGGCAACAACTTGACTGACTGGTGCTGAGCTTACCATCTCCTGAATCATCCACCCCTTGCCTGAAGCACACTTTCTTGGGCAACTCCCATGCAAGCACTAACCAGACATGAACCTGCTTAGGCTGTAGTTGCTGCAAGCAGGGCTTAAGGCTGAATAGCAGCACGCTTATTTAGCTGGCATGTTTAGGAGCCTAAGCAGTATCCAGTTAATCTTCTCAAATCTCATTATTGCAGCAGAGTGACAGATGGGTATTTTAGCAGGCTAGAAATGAGGACTAATTAGAAGTCCTAACCCTGCTTTGTATTTATTACACTGGTTCCTTCCCTGCCCCTGAAGCAGCTTTATTAGCAATGCTGGGGAGCTGCCTGCCAGCCTGGGTCACCTGTGCCTGGCTGATCCGGCAACAGGGCTGCAGAAGGATCTCATCCAGGTTTCTACAAGTCCAAGGTGGGACCCCAGATCCAAGCCTTGTTGGGATCTGGAACTGAATTTCCTGGCTCAGAGCTCTTTTGTGGCTTTACACAGCAGACCTCGGGCAGTGATATGTGACTGACACTCGTGATCGAGCCAGGAAGGAAGAATAATGGAGTCAATAGATCAGAAACAGCTCTTCCCATTTACTGATCTTAAGCCCGCCTTAGGCGCAGAAGCTTGATGTATTGACTTTGGCAACATGTGCATATTGCCATCCTGGCAATGAAGCTATTGAAATGGAAGGAGAAAAAATGAAAAATAAGCAGCTAAGTAAGGGGAACTGAAAGCGCTAGCGACAAGGAGAATCCCCCACACCCTCTCTGTGACCCAGAGCCATCACCCCAGGCCAAGCCCCACGGTCTCTTCAGAGGTTTCAGACCATTTGTTTTAACTTTTCTTTGCTGCATTCCTCTACCTTGTTGTACTTCTAGTTTCCAGCCGGGATGGGAAGGGAGAGAACAAGATTATATGAGGAAGGTTGTTGCTCTATTTTTCTGGCTTGATTAGAAGCAGAAGGTGCAATAAATCTCACAGGAGAGTTTGTTCTCATTTAGCCTCTCATGGATCTGAAACTACCTGACCAGAGCAAGGGTAAGACAAATGCAGTACCAAGCGGTGAACACAAGGAGGGTAAAAAGAGCAAAATGGTGAAGCTGTTCCCCTCTCTGGTTTTGTGTAAGGAAAGAAAGCAATTCAGCCCTGCTGACAGTTTATTTATTTCACACAAATTGCAGCGCAGACACTGGGGACCAGAAGGAGGGCTCATCCTGCCTGATCACACCTCTGAAGCTCCCAAGTTGTGACTGCAGCACCATAATGAGGGATGAATGGAAAAATAGGCACGAGGCGCACACGGAGCAAGGGTTTTTCCATGTGCTGGTTGGCCCTGTTGTGCTGCCAAGCTCCCTGTCTGCAACGGGACAGACGTTCGCAATCACTGCTAGAGATGGTAAACGCAGAATACTAACAGTGGCAAGAGTATCCCAACTGAAATATTCAGATCCAGATTAACAGACCCCTCCTTTTCCTCCCAGTGTTCTGGGATTGCTAAATCGATGTTTTTGATGAGCTGGTGAGCATTGCACAGCTCTGGCCTGGATCTCACCCTGCCTTCTGAGCCCTGCATCCCCCATTTAGAGAATGCGAGCATTTCAGCACCTTTCAAAAAAAAAAAGCAGCACCGATGCTGCTATGTCTGGTGAAAACCACAGTGGTATTCTCTAAATGAAGGTTGTACTGGAGAATCTGAACCACTCTCTTGTCTACAATCTGCAGGAAAAAAAGTCACACAGCTTAGTTATAGCAAGAATGTTTCCTGGCCCTTTGGCTGTTCAATCCCTGTTTTAGAGATGCAGGTACATCTCCTGTAACCATTTAGCCATGTGACAGTATTTAATCAGATTACAAAACCAAATGCACACACTATCATAGATAGGAGAAAGCAAAGGAAGGACATGAGATGTAAAGAGAGTTTTACATCTGGTTTGGGGTTTAGTTTTCGTTCCTTCTTTAACTGTTCTGTGCTTTACAGAACTAAACAAAGCCTCCTGTTCCAGATGATAAATCTTCAAGCTGCTCCTGGCCCCAGAGAGCACAGGAGATAATAGCATTTCCAAAGGTATTTAGTTAGCTGAGCCTTGAGTGTAGAGGAGGGCAGAGAGGAGGTGGAGACAAATGGCTACAAACCCACCTCAGCTGCTCAGGGCATATTTCGGAGAGCAGCAGCCACAGCTGAGCATCCTGCACAGGGACGCACATGTCCTCCCGCATTGCCCAGTCCCCATGCTGGAGGAGGGCACAAAACACAGCCACCAGCAAAGGAAGAAGTCAGGCCACAAGCCCCCGGCTTGGTGCCTGCAGCGGGGCTACACAGCCAAGCACCTGAGAAAGTTGTGCTGCCTCGCAGCATTGTTTTTAGGCTTTCTATTAAGCCAAGGTGCTGCACAGCTTTCACAAGATGTAGCATATCAGTGTATTATATAAAGCATTCATTAAGATGCTTGAGCTGGCCAGCAGCAAGACTGCAGAAACCATTAAAGAACAGGGGCCCTTTATGAAAAGATCATTCATTTTCAGCGTTCACCAGGGCAGAAAGGATGCTCAACACTGTCCCAATTGCATGTTAGTTATTCACGCAAATTGCCAGCCTTGGCTGGGAGGCCAAGGCCAATTTCTGACAGAAACTGTGTACATTCCTAAGAACATTAGAAGAACTAGGAAGAGCATTACCAGCAGGTCGAAGGAGGTGATCCTTCCCCTGTACTAAGCACTGGTGAGGCCACGTCTGGAGTACTATGTCCAGCTCTGTGCTCCCCAGTAGAGGAAAGACATGGACTTACTAGAGCGAGTCCAGCTCAGTGCCACAGGGATGATTAAGGAACAGGAGCATCTCTCATATGAGGAAAGGCTGAAAGAGCTGGGACTGTTCAGCATAGACAACAGAAGGCTCCAGAGGGATCTTATCAGTTCTAACAAATACCTGATAGGAGGGAGGGAATGAAGAAAAGGGAGAAAGGCTCGTCTTAGTGGTACCCACTGAGAGGACAAGAGGCAATGGGCACAAACTAAAAAAACAGGAGATTCCATCTGAACATAAGAAAATACTTTTTTTTTAAACTATGACAATTGTCAAAGAATGGCACAGGTTGGCCAGGGAGGTTGTGGAATCTCCACCTGTGGAGATACTCAAAACTCAGCTGAACATGGTCCTGGGCAGCCACTTCTAGGCAGCCCTCCTTGAGCAGGTGGGTTGGACCAGATGACCTCCAGAGGTCCCTTCCAACCTCAGTGATTTTGTAACATTTTCTGCTGCTGTTAAGGTAACTCCTTCCATATACACATTAATTTACCTAAGTCAAAGAGGCCATCCAGCCAACCCAGCACTCCTGGGAGCTGGGGCTGTCACACACAGCATCAGCTACTGGCACCAGGACGGAGGCGGACTGCTTTGAATCTAGGCAAGGCTTCTCTTCCCAAAAGGTGGTACAGCAACTGGGCAAAGGAACTAAAGGCAAGTGCAAAAGATGTGTGCTTTGCTCTTTCCCTTTTGGTGCACAGTTAAGATCAAAAGGTGCCTCCACTGGGCTGAAAATTGGGAATCCAATCCAGCTGCAGAGTTGTGCTCAAGGCAGAAGGGTGAAGCAGAAGAGGACTGGGACTTCCCTGTCCACTTAAGTGGTGTATACCAAAAGGCCTGTAGTGTTAGGGACTGAGCTCCTTGCTCCCACACAGAACAATTGCATTGATTTGGTGCTTTAGTGAGGGTAAAGCTTACTATCAATGTCTTTAACTTCATTATATGCAAGAGTCTATACATCTGACAACAAGCGAAGTCTCAAGCCCATGGTAAGTATTTTCATATCTGCCGTCACACTGGTGCAGAAGACCAGAAAGTCAGCTTGTGGTTTCAGATAAATACAGCAAACAGAGGGTTACTTTATTGAATTAAGTATAAAAGTTAATAACACAGTCAGCACAGTTGCCCCACATTATTTAATTTAACACTAAATTCAATTTATGTTACTCTGTTCTGTCTGCGTCCACTGTAAACATGCTTCAGATTTTTTTGTTGATGATGCAAAACATGTCCACTGAAGTTATCAGCAGAGAAGCTGAAGGATCTGGCATATGAACAAAGGATAGTTGGGGCTTGAGGCTCTGGGAATGGATGGAAAGTACGTGGATGTTTTAGTTGCCCTTAACACAACTATCAGTGGAGCCAGTCAGCAGCCTTGATATTGTAATAGGTACCTAGAATCATAGAATCATTTAGGTTGGAAAAGACACTTAAAATCATGAAGTCCAACCATCAACCTAACACTACCAAGTCATCCACCACTAAACCCTAAGTGCTATGTCCACACGTAGGTTTCCATGTCAAAGTCCTAAGTGCATCTGACCCCTGTTGGTAGCTCAGGACTGGAGGCAGATGCTGGTCGCTCTCCATCCTTTAGTCACCCTCCATTTGTATTTCACACATAGGAAAACCACATCCAGTGCAGATCAGAGATCCAGTCCAAGAAGTAACGCGGGCGGTCAATCTGAGAGCCACCCCAACCCGTGCCCTTCAGAGCAGGATTGGGTACGCTGCTAGCTATGGGCTGTTTTCATTTCCCCTAATGCCATTAAAGGAGAAACACTGGAACATATATCTTTGGCACAGCCCTGACTGTCAGCAATGCTGCTGCTGTAGAACTGCGTCATATATGCAAAGCGTGAGTCATCGATGCAGCCTTTCTAGTACTTCGTTTGTGTCACAAGCCTTCAAAGTAGAACCAAGCCTACACCAAAACTTTGGATCCGAGCACTGAGATCACTCATACTACTTGTTCAACACATCTACCTCAGCCTGTGTTGTACATCCACCTCGTACAGTGCCAGCATTTCATCCACTGTGGGTATTTGCTTGAGCCTTTGCGAGCTATTGTGTCACAGGCACTGAAGTCCCTAGTCCTTGGTGCCCCATGTTGAGATGAAATCAGCTGTTACCGACAACAACAAAACATTTGCTAAATCAAAATACATTTTCTAATCTAGGATCTGCAGGCAAGCCATGATTCACACTGTTCTTCACCAGAGATGGGGAGGAAGGCAGGATCAAATTGGGGCTTAGTGCATGCAGATGACACGTGTGCTTTCTGCAGTGCTTGGTAAGGGAAATATAACGCAGGAGGCAGCGTGGAAGATCTCTCTGCTAATCACACAGTGCTAGCAACGAAAAGTCAATACAGAACAAGGAGCTGAGCTCGCAACATGAATGTTTAACTGCAGTAACACTGTGCCACAGCGACAAAAAAAATCCAGCTCCCAGGAACTAGAAACAGATTGAGGAAGTAACACAAACATCGTCGAAAGCAAGGAGTAAGAGCAGAGCAGGGGAAGCAGACAGATGGCTCCTGCTCCCATTGTTCCCAGTGTCTTGTTGCTCTCACTTTGTTGCCATAGAGGCTGATATCTGGGACCCATAATGTGATGTTCCGCTTATGAGAACGGGTGGAGAAAAAGCAACATCTGTGTTATTAATAATTTTCCCCCTCCACTATCCGTTTTGGCAACACAGTGTCTCACCTCCCTGTCCCCTGCACATGCCTTGGCAGACCCTGAAGTGGTAACTCCAGCCCAGCTCCTCCACCTCCAATTCACATGCTCAGCCCTCGGGACCCCGTTGCCACAATTCTCCTTCACTGTATAATAACGCAGCCCCCTTTCTTTTGCCCCAAACTTCAGATCCCAACTGTCCCTCTCACTGCCATCACAAAGATGAAGGGATGCAGCCTTTAGTATCCATACAGGCCACATGTCTACAGCCAGGAACAGACACCACAGAGCACAAGTCATGAGGTGGCTCGGTACACCAGCAGTGTGAAATGCGGAGCAGACTGCAGCAGCATGTCTAATGAAAGGAGAGGACTTCTGCCCTTCAAGCCAGCCCAAGAGGCTTTGCTTGTCCCCTTCTCCTCCCAGCCCCTGCCACTTCCTTCCGTGCAGGGTAACAAATGTTTGCCTAGCCCCAGAGAGAGGTGGGTCAGGGAACTGATCTGGATTGAAAGCAACCTGGCTGCAAAAAGAGAGAAAGGTTTCTTTTAAGAACAGTTTTTTAGACAGAAATCCCCAGTGCCACAGTTTCTAATTTTGAGAGTGGTATGAAGGCAGCTCTTCATTCTGCAGCAGATTAAACGGGCATGTGGCATTTTCATTTTTCCAACGAGACTTTAAAATATGGCCTCTTCTTTTTCTTCCACATTGCTGTTAATGATCTTTCAGCAGTTTTCCCAGGACTTTCCGTGTGCATCACTAACCAAAAGCACCTAACCAAATGCAAGGGCATGCATTCACTTAAATAGGTCAACACAGGAAGAGCAGCTTGAAGAGAAACTTTTGGTGGTGTAAGTTTGCAGCATGTAATTCCAGCTAGGAGCCCAGAAATACATGCAGTAGCATTGACTCATTCTTTGATGTTCAACTACGTTAGGCAAAAGCACACGCTGGTTGCTACATGCTTACATGTGCTATGGGCTTGTGCACACCCTCATGCTCACCCCTGCACGCTCTTATCCCAGACACACACAGCTGCATATGCAAGTGCGAGGAAGGAAAGCCCCATGACCCAGAAAAGCTGTTTCACATCTGGGTAGCAGGTGTAAGTATTGGCTCCACAGGGAGCCTGTCCTCAAAAAAAAACCTTTCTTCCTGAGTGGCTGGTCTCAACTGTCTGAGCACAGATGAAGCAGTTTCATGATGAAACACATAGCATCAAAATCAGGCAGCAAATAGCATGCTAAGGGGCTGTCCCAAACCAGCCCAAGAGCATCCAGGGCCATCTTTCCTTTATACAAAGCCTATTACCACTGAATTACTGTTACTATTTTCCCTTAGAAATACTTGCCTTTCCACCAGTAAAGTCCTGACCTACTGCAGCTCTCAAAAGTGGTTAAGATTTTGTTCAGGGAACTAGTGCCAGCCAGAACTACCACTTTTTTATGAGACCAGTAGCACTAAATGAAAGCTTTTCTTACTTTTTCATTCAAATGCAGTTGTGACAAGGCAGAAGCAGCCACTGCAAAGGCTGATAACAACTCCTTGTGCTAAATCTGCAGAACACAAATCCTTTTCCCTACCCTGCCTCCAGGGAGTGATGGTGGCCAGCCCTTACCTCTGCCGTGGCAAGAGGGAGAGAACAAGGGAGCTGGTGGCTTCAAAGCTCCTCTAGTGAAGCAGCCCTGTTTCTACAGCAAATAACAAACAAAAGCAATAACCAGCATTGGAGAAAGAGGCAGAAAGTGCTTTGGGTGCTACAGGCTTAGGATGAGAACCACTGAGGGAGCTGTGGAGAGTGTGGGAGGGGGTTAAGGGGAAAAGCTGAGCTCATTGCATCCCAACCAGACAACATCAGGCAGGAAACAGATGTGCAACAAACCACAGAGGGGTACAGCAACAGCAGAATTAACTTTCCCGCAAATGAGGGAAGCTAGGACATGCAGAGCTGACCTGCAGCCTGAGAAGGCATCTAATCTGAGATTTGCCTTTTGCCATCCTGGTAGCATCTCCTTGCCCAGCATCTAGACACCCTCATACTAAAATTGAAGGAAATGACTCAGCCTTTCTCTGAGTCCTACATGGCTCTAAGCAAATGAAGCAATGGTAGATCTGAATCAGTAGTGGTTCCTATGCAAAAGACTGGATCACCTTTTACCAGCATAACTGAAGTTTTATAGATGCTGTGGCCATTTCTGTCCAAAAAGCATGGAAGTTGTACCTGGTTGTATACCTGATACCCCAGTCTGAACCTCCCACATCTAGAAGTATCGGGAATGTTAACCTCCATTTCGACTTAGTTCCTCTCATTTTAACAGATTTGACTTTTTCAGCCCCCTCTTACGACACTTCTGTGATATGACCAGAAGCAAGACTACTCTTTCTGACTGTTTTCGTAAGCAGATCAAACTGTCTTGCCTCAATTAAGGTTCATGCACAGCCTTGCGTCTTGTATTCTCTGTTGGCCCACCCATCGCTATAAAATTATACTGTTGTTATAACAGGAACTGGGGGCCCAACATGCGGCTGTCATTGACTTGAGCAGAAGCACTGTGTGCTTTTCTCCACTGGACACCTGGCTGATTATCAAGAGGCCAAAATATGGCTCTAATGTTAACCCTTCAGGGTCTATACCCACTAGCTCCATTGCACTGGTATGACACTTCATATTAAAATCTGACGCAATAAAATGTTTAAGTAGGGGACATTAGCACTAGCTTCTGCCTGCGTGGGTGCCTGTCCATGCCCAAAGCCTGCTTTCTAGTGAAGCTCTCGCAGTCCAGAAGACCACTTGTCTCCACATGTGAATTCGGTGCTGGCAGAGACAGAAGAGGGACCACGTGAAATCAGAAGTCTTTTACTCATTGATACTGCCAGTCACCAGTCTGTTATGCCCTATGGGAGCTTTTCCTCAAATCCTCTGCTACTGAAGACATTGTTTGAGAACGTCAGTGGGGAGGAAGAGCTGCTAGTTCATCCCCAAGTTCCTAGCCCTCTTGCCAGCAGAAAGACCTGAAAACATAACTCAGATGCACACTAATGTTTCAGAAAACAGACAGCAGAAAAAGAAATCAGCACTGTTTTTTATTTTATCTTGTGATTTTTGTGGCCTGACTCATGACTTTAAATGCTTGGGAGCACTGATAACAGTCTGCCCCCGTAAGGAGCAAAACCAGTCACTGCCTCGAGACTGCCAGCAGGAAAAGGCCAAGTAGGGTCAAATGCGGTAGTGACAGGAACTGACTTGAAATATGGCAAATTCAACACAGCCAAGCTTCAAACCAACCACCAGACAGCAACATCTGTCTATCACCACTGACCTGGGTCAGATCTGAAGAATCAACGTAGAGCTAAAGGTTGTTAATGTCCTGAGCAACCCCACTGTATCTGCTAAAGCCTTTACATCTACACCGCTCTTAAATACTCTGTAATTCTGCTACAGCTTTTAGTGTGTTATCATAAAGCTCATTACAACTGAGCCCTAGGTACATCCGTCTGACAAGGGAGACAGCGGGATCTTTCCACCTTTCATTGAAATGCAGCCATCTCTGATGCGGACCATAGCAAGTTATTAAACAGTTAACATGACAGGAGAGGAAATGCTGATACCTTAAGCAGAACATAATTCTCTCCACTGGAATTTGGCAAGGACACAGGGACTAAGGTCCTTACAGAAAGCACAAGCTGCTCTTCAACAACCGCAAGCATGTAGGGACTCAAGTTGCGTATTGCCTCCGCAAAGCACCACAGGAGTAGCGCAGCACCCCCTAACCGTAACGGCTGTGCATTAATCCAGAGGAAAAAAGCCATATTGAACTGGCTGTGCTAGCCGCTGCCTTTGCCATCTCTGCCCCAGCACCGGCAATGCGGGTCTCAGTTTCTCCTCACCTGTGCGAGCGTGCAGGACCCATCACACAAAGCAGCACAGCAGGGCAGCATAAAGCAGACCTGAGCACAAATGCAGAACCAACCCAACCTTCCTACAGCCGCATCTCCTTTCCCAGTTAACCCTTCTGGGGGCGTTTTAGAACCTGTTTTCACAAAGGTCCACAGCAAACCGTTTCCTGAACAGCAGCCAAAGCGCTCTACCCCTCCTCAGCACTGCCAGCTACCATGAACGGTCTTGTATCATCGTTGCTTCCAAGTAGGGAACAACCAGAGCCAGAATCCCACCAGTTAAATACGTAGCACTATCTAAACAGAAAGTTATTGCTTTACGTTTCTGACAAAGCCACTACATGCAGGAGTGCCGGCTTGTCACTGAAAACAGTTCTTAGCAGGACAATTTAACTACCCCCAAACCAGCCATCTCTTGCACCCTAATTGTTTTTCTGATTTTGTTTCACAGTTACAGATTGTAAATTCACAATGCCTTGGTGACGTCTGAACATTCATTTCTTCCCAGGAGGCCACCTTGGCATACCTGGTCACATTCATACTGATCCTGAGAGCCCTACTAGCAGAGAAACGAGTATCTCCAGTTGTCTCACTTCTTCTCCCCCTGTCCCAACAGTTTTAAATGTACCAATCCAACTTACACCCTTCCCAATAAATCTATAACAATTTAGTCTTTCATTTCTGGAACCCACAGTACTGGGCAATTCAGCAAACAGCAGTACTGTATAAAGGGAAAGGACTTCACGTCCTCCCCCAGTGCTCCTCAACACAGAGAGAGAAGTAGGTTGGAACTGTGAACCATCCCACAGATGAGACTTGAGACAATGTCCTTCTTTCTTGTGCCACAAAAACTGTTTTAAAGGGCTATAGGATTTCTAATAAATCCTATAAATTTAAATAATAAATGTTGCTGTTCTCACATAATTTCAGCTGCAGTAATTATGTTTCTCTCTTAAAAATCCGCCTTGATGCTTCAGCTGAATATACTGTCTGTACTTGCCTTCCCTGTGTTGTTTTTTAGCATCCCTATAAACAGCTGTAAATTGTTCCTCCACTGCAGTAGCTCACATAAGCACCAAACGGAATTTATCTAACTGTGTCTTGCACTGGCAAAGTGATACCAGTTCATTAAGTCAGTTATTTTGGCCACTTCGATTCAGTTGCCATTAAGGGCTATATAAGTTAAAAGATACAGTAATTGTTACTGTCTTCTCACAATGAAATTGAATGTCTGGTTTTCCCCTATACCTGAATAAATGCACATATATAACATTTTATCTTAGTGATAAATGCACTGTCCTCCTCCCTGTGCAGTGGAAAGGACTGCCGTTGTGCAGTCCATCCCTCTGCCAGCATACTTCCACACTGCACTTCATCAGCCATGCTCATCAGCAAATGAAAGACCTGATTGTACAGCCGTCCCTGTACAAAGCTGATATTGCTGCTGAAAGTTTTCTTGCTCAGAGTAGCCTGACATTGGTAAAAGTTAACTAACTCCAACTGGCACATAGTGTTAACACCAGGGATGGGAACAGGCGTGTATTTATTTTTCCTCTTTCTAACCTGCAAGTCTTTCTGTAATCCAAACTCTCAGCTGCTTCTCTCATCCTTCAACCCTCTTTCAGAAACATCGTTGTGCTCCTTCCTGCACCTAAGACTGATCATTTCAAGCTTGGGACCCTCTGATCTTATTGTCGTTACCTCTTGTCTGAGCTAACGTGTTCCCATCCGAAACCTGGGGGCATGGAGGGCGGGGTGGGAGGCGAGGAGGGAAAGATAACAGGCAGGGCGGCAAAACTATTAGCTCAACTGCCCCCTACACCTCACACCCATCCCTACTCCTTCCCCAGCTTCAGTCCTGCCTCAGTCCAGCAGTGAAAGGACAATATGGGACCTGGAGTCAAGGAGGGGCAGATGGGATGTCCCCAGCTCCTCTCTGCAGGCCCTGCTGTGCTCCCTTCTCTGGACTTCATGAGGATTTCGAAGTCTGGGAGGAGGCAGCATTCTGCTTTCCAAGCCTAGTTCCCTAAAAGCCTGCTACCCCCCCCATTCCGAAAGCCAAGGGGACAGGAGAGGGCATCACTACGTACGCCTGGCTGTCTCTGTCCACACTCACGCAGCCCTGTCCCCGTCCTCTCCCCGCACCCTGTGCTACTCATGCAAGGGCCATGCAGGCACGTCACTGAAGCAATCCTCTGCTTGTTCATTCATTGCGAGTGCCTGGGCAGTGACTCCACTTCCCGCGGATAAAACAGCTCAAGGTTGCCTAGCCCTCATCCTTGGGAAAGGTTCAGTTTCCCATCCTGCCGATGAAAAAAAAAACAAAAACAGAAAAACGGACATGCACTCTGCTCCTCTGCAACCAAAGTGAGAATAAAGAGGCATTTACCATCCTGCCCAGAGCTCTCCAGATGCTCCGTCAGGTCGCAGCCGAACGCGCTCGCGGCTCCCTTCCTCTTGAGTTTCTGCTTGGCTCCCTTGTTCTTCATGAGGTTAGTCCCAAAAGAGGTTCACCCCCCTCCTGCCTTGCCCCCCTCCCCCGGCCTCACGCGGGGCGACAAAAAGCTGGCTCTTCTCCTCAGACCACCGCCTGTGTCCCGCTCCCAGGGGGTAGCATCGGGGGTCCCGCACGGTGTCCGGCTGGAGAAATCGACATTAATCCCCACCAGATGTTGGGCTTCTCCGGTGGCAGGGGAAGGTCAGGGTGCGAGGAGGCTCCCCAGCCGGCAGCAGCAGCGATCATAGCCCGAGCCCGGAAGGCTTCGCATCGGGGGGAAGCGGGTGGTGGACGGGTGCCCGCATCCAAGCTGGCGAGCTGGGGGCAGGCGGCGGTGGCAGTGACGTCTGTCCCTCAGTGCGGTCCCGGGACCCTCCACAGCCACCCTTCTGGGTTTCGTCAGCTGGGCTGTCACCACAGCCGGCCGCAAGCGTCCCGGTCTGGTCTTCCTTCTCCCAGCTTTCGGAGGAGAGTGGGAGCTCCAGCGAACTAATGGAAAGGGACAGGGGAAGAGCCTGTGCGAGGCTCCTCGCTGGCTCCCCCCCTTCCCCTCCTCCTGCCGTCGGACAGCGAGAGGAATGAGAAACCAGCTTCCTGTCCTGACTCCCTCGCCCGCTCTCCCTCCTTTCCCCCCTTTGACAAATCCTAGGATTATCCAGCTCAAAAAAATGCTGAAAGGAAGTTAGCCGAGGAGGAGCTGGGGGGGGATGCGGAGGACGTTTTTTTGGCAGTAAAGTGCATTTGTGTGCAAGAGGCTGAGGGGAGGCGGAGAGAGGAGTTGGGGGACAGGGGGAGGAAGAGGGAAAGCCTGCCCTGGCCGTGGGCAGATAACGGGCCACCAGAGGAAATCACGGCTGCCCCAGCACAGCCGTGGCTCGCACTCGGGCGCTTCCTGCACTACCAAGGCTCAGCCCCAAAAAGGCCTGAGGAGGGGCTGGTGAGGAGGATGGAGGCCAGGAGCTGCTCCAGGAGGTCTCTGCCTCTGCCGGCTGGTTTCTTAGTCACAAGGCATCCCTCCACCATGGCTCTGTCCCTTCAGGGTATGCCTTCCTCTCCAGGGGCATGGGCTGGGGCTGGCAAAGCATAAGACAGGGCAGAAAGTTGGGAAACTGAAGAGGGGGGAGGTGGGAAATCCTCAGCTCCCTCCTCCCCGGCTCCCCTCCCAGCAAACAGAAACAGATGCCGTCCAGGCACCAAAGTTCCTGTGCTGCAGAGTCAGCTCCCAGAAAAGGCTGCCCTTCAACACAGAAGGGGTTAGGAGGTGATTGACAGCAATCACCCAGTAGCAGCAAGAAGAAAAATTGGACGGGCCTTCCCTCAGACTCAGTTCCTGCCCCACTCCAACACCTCTCTACCCTACCCTACACGCATGTCTCTGCTCATGAGAGCAGTCCTTTGCCCTTTCTCCACATTTTCTATCCCAGAAACTTGGACCTCCTTCCAGGGCTGGGTATGCTGGTGGGTTGCATGCTTCTTTGAGGGAGGCAAGCCTAGCTCTGCCAAGGCTTCACTGCCTCCTCTTGTCCCATGCCACATATCACTCGGTGGGTCTCAGTGAAAAATTAACAAACAAGCAAGAATAGGACCTTGCAGCTTTTCATCAAAAATCAGTCATATTCTGACCAAAGAGCTTTGGTCTGGAGGAAAATTGGCCAGGAAATAGGGCAAAGGACTCCCTCAGCCTCTCTCCTGCCTCAGCCCCTACCAGCACAGAAACCCTGCCTCCTCCCACCGACCCACACCCCTTTATTTTGACAAAGTTTTTCAAATAAATCAAGCCCCATTGCAATCCTTCTGCTGTCAGAAGCCATTCAGGTTCTATCGCTTGGTAGGGTGACTTTTTTTTCTTTTTTCTCAAAAGAGTGGGATGTTATCACATCACATATGAGAAAAAACACCATGAGCCCTAGTGAAGGACCTTGAGCAACTATAACTCCTATTGTGCAGCTTATCATTGTAATTATTGCCATTATTCTTGCTTCATAGCTCGAGGGCTGATGGGAAGATGATTTGCAGAAGGGTATCAGAGAGATGTCAGGCTTGTCGGCCCCCAGCCTCCCGCTTCCGCTCCCAGGTGAAGGGGGAAGACTGAGCTCTTTTGACCAGACCGATGGCTGTTCTCAGGAACCCTCCGTGCCCATACGACACTTAAAACTGCTTTGAATTTATCCTGGGCTTCATACAGCACCTCAAAGCTACATGAGGATCCCTCCCCATAACGGCACGCCGCCAAACCCATCGCGTGCCACTGTGCATCCTGCCTGCTTGCCAAGGGGCAGACTTCAAACAGGTTGGATGGACAACAGGACGCTCAGACCAGGGTGTCTCGCCAGGCCGCCCTCCCACCACCCAAGTGGCTGACTGCCCTCTGTAGGAAGAGAAACCCATCTCCTTGCCCCTTTGGGTGGGAAGCATGTCCTCCTGCTCACATCAGCCCTCTCCATGACGCTGAGCCCCAACACCGCTCCAGCTGGAGGGGGCAGCTTCACAACCATGAATCACCATGCCATCTTCTTCAAAGTCCAAAACAGCAGGGTAGGCGGGGTGAAAGAGGCACCATGTCGCAGCATGAGGAGCTCCAGAAGAGGCTGGGCTATGGGGGTGGCTTATGCTGCACCAGGACAAGGTTCAGCATGAGGACGGAGGGGATTGCGCGGGGAGCCTGGGCTGGGAGGAGGAGGAGGAGGAGGAGGAGGTCAGGCAAGGTGAGCGGGAACCAAACAAGGGAGGCTTTACAAACAAAGCGCTTCATATCAGAGCCTGAAATCAGTGCTGAGCCAGGGAATTTTTCTGAGGGATAGGGGCAATGTTCTCCTCCACAGAGGAAAAAATAAGAAGTCTGGATTTGCACGGCCTGGAAGGCAGGGAAGTCTCTGTAATAGCTGGGGTGAGCAGTGGGGTTAAGATGTAAGCCAGTGTCCCTCCTGGAAAAGCTTTCTCAAATGAGGACATGCAAAGCCAGAGAGGAAAAGAGCTTGGGCCAGACGTATGGAAAGGAAAAAGGAGTTCAAAGCTGAAACAGCTGGAAAAGAAGGGGGAATTTTTTATCCCACCTTAAAAAAAAAAAAAAGAGAGAGAGAAAAGAAATGAAAAAGAAAGTGAGTCTGCAGAATAAAAGCAATGCCAAGCCAAGCCAGAACCTTCACAGGAGTGAGCCCTCTGTAGCGTTTACTTCCTTGTGCCCACTGCCATACAAACGGCATGATGGCCAGCTGCCCCTTGGTACCTCAGCTCAAACCAGGAAGCCACAGCCCACAACACCTACTTTAATTCCTTCCCCTTGGACCCAGAAAAATAGGTCAGGATTTAAAGTTAGTCACAAAGACACCTGTGTCAGAGAGGGCCACGCATTTATGCGGGAAGGTGGGCCACCTCCCCGTCCAGCAAGGCTTGCCCTTTCGGCTCATAAGCGGACACGGCAAGCCCGTGTTTGTGTGTGAATGAAAGTAGCATGGGTAACGGCCATGCAGTCCTCCTCATTCTCACAGGGGGTTTGTCCGTGGCCCCAGAAGCAGCCAGAGAGCCTGGAACAGCCTTGGCCATCAGGCTTCCCTTCCTACGGGCCTGGGGCTGTGGCGGAGGCATCACATGGGCTATTTCTGGGCACCCTTCTCTTCCCTCCCGGCTGCGTTTCCTCCGTCGCGTGGAGCTCTTCCCTACCCACGGCTTTGAAATCTCCACCGACCTGCCAGGCGCCACTCAGCACAAAAGAGCGGCTGGGGGCAGGAGGAATGGAAGAACCCGGGGGGGGGAGGGTTCCCCTAAAAATAGCCCTGCCGAGTAAGACTGTTTTCCTGACACAGACGGGTCATTGTTAGACCCTGACACGCCAGTTCAACCTCCCTCCCCGCCCCTCCGTACACTCTCTTTCCTCCCCTGCCCCTCTCCGTCCCGGTTTCCTGCCTACTCCCATCGTATTGTGAAGCCTAAAGCCTGGTGTGTAGGCTTTTGTTTCTCTGAGTACCCATCGGACCACAAATCTAGGGCTCCTCTTGTCACAGGGCACTGCCACTGCCGGTTCCTAACTCCCCCTGCTCACAGTCGCAAGTCCTACCTCCCCCAGATCTCACCTCCCTTTCTACCTCCCAGAGGACCCTCTTGCTCCACTCCATGACACACCTTCTTCTGTGTGTCCGTCTGCCCCGTGCAGCTGCTCTCCCAGCACTTTGTTGGCTACCAGGCAGACCCCAGCACTTCAGCTACAAACGAAGGAGGCACCTCACACTCACATGCTACCAAGCCTCCTTACTGCTGGCTGTCTACCCCCGAAGTGGGCTAATACAGCTCGATATTTGGTTATCAACTATACACACCACAACTACAAAACATGCAGCTACATTTTTAGCCAGACTGCCTTCTCCCAGGGTTCACAGAGGAATTTCAGAGGTGTCTTGCGTATAGAAAAATGGGTGAAGAACGTATCTTCCTTCCTTTGCTCAGACTGTAAACTTGTCTGAAAGGTGATGGTTGCTTAATTCTGTGTTTGTACAGCATCTAGTACAGATGAACTCTAATTCTTGACAGGGGATTCTAATTGTTCTTTATTTAAACAATATAAAAACCATTCTAGAAAGTCTTTATGTCTCCCAGTGTAAAACTCCACTGATAGTGCAGTAATATGCGATAATATTATAAAGCAAATATTCAGAGAAAAACTCTACTAGACCAGCCACACAGCTAGCAAAAGCTTCCTTCCTCTCAGAGGCACGCTCTGAGCCTTCTCCAAGTGTCTAACCAATGAGATGTCCCATTTGGTGGGGCTGGAGGGCCACAAACCTCACAACATGGAGCCATTCTAAACTCACACAGGCCCTTTCAAGAGCATCTTGCTAGCAGGTTTTTGGATAACATGGAAGAAGCAGCTGGCAGCCCTGTGCTGAGTACAAGCAAGACAGCACACCATAGAGAGAGGTGATGCCTCAACACATTGCCTCAATGCAAACAGGATGAATAAGGAGTCCCACCAAACTGGGAAATTTTTTGGCCTCCCTTTTTCCCCCTGATCAGGTAAACCAAAGAGGCCTACAGGAATTAAACAACTTGCTTATAGCAAAACAAAAAGCCAATCAACAACACCTATGATTGTGGGAAATGCTTTAACCGTAATCCTATTGCTCCTCATGTCTTACCAGCCTGTGAATGCACGTGATAACCAGGATTCTCAAGCGCAGCCAGCATCTCTAGGAGCTGAGAAAACTTAACAGGAGAAGAAAATCCTGAGGAGACCTATTTATCACTTCAGATACCCTTTGCTTTGTCACTATGTCCAGGTGCTATACTACCACAGTCTAAAGGACAACAGATTTTCAGTGTCTGATCCTCCACATTTGCACCCAACTGGTTTTGTAGGATTTTCCCCAACGCTTTATCCTATAGTCACTGTTCTAGCCGAAATGAGAAATCTATTGAACCAGAAGCCTAAACCACTAAAAGAGAAACCGTTTAGTCTCTCCTGCTTTCACTTCTGCCAAACAACAGCGTTGCTAGTATACTATAGAGGTCCCCACAAGTATAACATCTGATTAGCTCAGCTCACAGCCATTCAGAGGACGCTGACACCACCACCCTCTCCACTGCCTATACTTCCACTTTCAAACGTCCCTCTCTTATTAACAGGTCTGCCGGTCATGTTGCCTTGGGAGAAAGAAGTTGTGGGTTAACCACAAAAACAGCAATCCGTTACAGTTGCTTTATTTTAATGGTGATCATAAGCTAAGGATAGCGGAAGAGTCTCTGTTATAAGGACTAAGCTGGAAGGGAGGAAAGAAATGAGTTTATCTAGGTGTTTACTTAAGCAGTAATGTGCTTTGATCGGTTTCTGCAGAAGAATAGGGCTGTTTTGTAATAATCTTATTTGCTGGGGAAAAAAATAGATCAGAATGCTCATTATTTTAGGGATAAAAGCTAGCCTGTTAAGTGCTATTTTTAAAAGTCACTTAAAACCTGACTTCTTTTTATTCTGGGGTCTTCTTTTGTTCACCTGTGAGAGATATCTTTTCCATGAGAGGGTTATGTCTTGTTTTAGCACAAGCTTTCAACTAAGACTCCTTTTATTGTCTCTGAACGTCTAGCACACCAAGGAAGAGTTCCTATGAAGAACTATCAGCTATGATGATGGTCTCCAGCCAGGACAGACTGCTACCTCACTCCTTCTTTCTGTCTCTAGCAAGGCAAAATAGGGTCTGATGGCAGGAAGCGGGGAGAGAGGAAATACAAGTTTTCAAAAGCCATGTGTCCCCCCTGCAAACACCTCTGCAGGAGAGCTGTCAGCTGTGATGGGTAGAGTGCTAGCAGCTGTGGCAGGCAAAGCCAGGTGTTCTTGCCAGTGGCAGGCTCCGGAATATTTGTTGTTTCTTATTTCTACGTGCTGGGCTAAATCCCTGCTGGGAATGCACTGATGGGTCTGCACAAATGATCTCCTATTGTCTTCTCTACAAGGCTGACCATATCCTCTCTCCCTTCTAGGCTTTCTCTTCCTGCCTTGCACCACATGGTCAGGCGTGTGCCTAGGTTAAGTGGAAAAACAACTTGCCCTTCCGTTGTGCTCTTGGATACTGACAGTACTGAGCAGGGAAATCAGCTATGTGGGGAGACTCCCTCTGCCTGAGATTTGAGTGCCCCCTCTCTCAGGATGTATTTAATGGTAAAGCTCCCCGTATTCTCCCTTAGGGAAAGCCACTTCTCTCCTTTAACATTTTCTTACCTGAGCCCTGGCTGTTCTAGCAGGAGGTGTTTTCTGGGGGGATGTGCCAGGTTGTGCTGGATTTATTAAACTTCTTTGGCACACTTGCTTTTTTCTTTTCCTCTGCTGTCGGAAATGTCACTAGTCCTGCAGTGCTGTCAGCAACATTATTTAGCTTGAACCCTACTGAGTCTCAACACCTCCAGGCAAAGGTGGCGCAAAGTTATCTTCTTTCCATCGCAGGCCGAAAGGTCTTGGCTTGCCTTGGCTCTGACACCTCATCATCTAAATCTGCAGTTCAGATTATTTCCTGACTCAATCCGAAGTTATATTGGGTGTGAACTATAGCAGAAAGTGCTCAGAGGACTTCAGGCTGGAACCAATAATATTCTCCCTGTGCTTTGCAATTTTTTACACAGCTTAACTGTCTGCTTTCAACTTGTATGGCTAGTTGAGCATCATTGTAGCAGGCCGATATGGTCAGGACATCTGGGGAGCCCTCTCCTCTGTAAGTGGGGTGGCTGTGGCAGGACCGGTGTCTTTTCTGCAGACTAGCAGAGGGGTTTTGTTATCTTTAGAGTAAGCTTTGGCTAAGAAGCCTGGCTCCCTAATGCTGCCCTGCTATTTTTAGACCCTCTTCTGGTGTGCCCACCCAGTGCTGTTCCCCTTGTTTGTTTCCTACCAAACAATGAGACCTGAAAGAATTGCTTGGAAAGGGGCCAGTGCTCTTGCAAATGAAACTGTCAGGCAGCCAAGCTTTGCAACGGCCCTTTGTAACATACTGTACTGGGAAATGGGAAGCAATTGTCCGTCTAGCTCCAGCCTCCAGCATGGGCTTCTTCCCCTTGCTCTGTGGTATGGTCCAGCCCAAGGGACTATCTCTGAGGAGGTGTCAGAAGACCCGGGAGGGGGAAGGCAGAGAGGCAACAAATCAGGGTGGCAAGGAGCGATGTAAGATCTGCTCTCTGTTCTCCCTCACCCCTAATCCTGTATTGCTGCCAGTACGTGTTGTAATGGCAGGTTGTTCCTGGAAAGCCTTCACTATCGGCCCTAATTGTGGCAGAAGCTGCTCATGTACATATAGGGTTACAGGTACAGTCAGATGCCCTTCTCACCCGCCCTGTGTCTCTTTTCTGTGCTCTTGTGGTGCTTGGCTACCATTTTCTGCAACGTAAGCACTATATGGGGAGGAAAAAAAGCATCCTCAGCCCCACTGGTGAGCAGAGCAAGAACCATGTTAAGATTTCGCCTGCTTGTTTCAAACAAATGGAGCCAAAGGGGGGGGTGGGGACACGACACAACAAAGAGGAAGAAAAAAAGAAAAAAAAAAAAAAAAAAGAAAAAAGAAAAACAGCCAGAGAGGGAGAAGAGAGAATGAGCAGAGATTTCTTTAACACAAGGGGTCTGCCTGATCCTCAGCAGCCTAAATGATGAGATCCTGGAAACTGAAGATTTGCATCCAAAATGGATTTTGTTCCGTTATCGTAGGTTCCAACTTTGTTGCTTCTTTTGGCCTCCTGAGCCAAACCCTCTCTAGCCAGAAAAGGACGTGTATCCCAGAGGGAGATTCCAGGAACATCCTTCAGTTGGATCTGTTTTGGGTTTTCCTTTAGGCCCATAAAGCATCAGAGAGGTCACAGCATGCAAAAAAAAAAAAAAAAAAATGCCAACAAGGATCAACATTTCCAGAAGGGGAAGAAAGGTGCTGAGAGCAAAATTTAGAGCAAAAGAATGATCAGCTGAAAAGGGTATCTGCCCAAATCACGCAGGCAGCTGGTGCTCCTGCCTGAGAAAAGGGATAGAGGGAGCAGTGCCAGAATGTCGTACAATTGCTCCACCGGTCACCACGTATGCACTCTTCTCTGGCAAATTTAGGAGATGTTGGGATGATTCCAATGGTTTGAGTTATAGTTACGTAGCATCTTTTTTTGCAATGATGCCAAGTGTTTGCATGTTGAAAATAGAACCAACGTTAAGAAAGGCTTAGGAGAATGCATGCTGGCAGGAAAATGCAGCTCGGGAAGAAATAAGTAGATAAGAGTATTTTGACACCATGGGCACACAGCACCAGTTGACAGGCATTATAGGACAGCAGTCTTAAGCAGAAATTGTGTAGATGAGTGGAAAGTACAGGGAGCAATTCGAGCATTACAACAGGTAAATCAGGTAGGAGGGAGAAATTAATGCAGCAAGGAAAGGCTGCATTTCAAACTGACCCTTAGCAGGCAGGGTTTGTAGGAGTAAGTATACAGTAAGCAGGGTCTGGCACTGCTGCACTTTAACATATTGCAGAAGGCCACTTGAATAACTCAAACATTAGTAATAAAATTGACTGAAGGAGTCACTTGGGAATGGCCCTTATCATAGGGAAATAAGGCAATTTCACATACATCAGGTATTCTGGGTTGTAATTTTATTGTCATACATAGCAATTGTCTTAAAGGCCGAGCTCCTGGAGTCAGGGGACTACTTGTAAGAATCTCAGCTTTCCATTAAAACCAGTACCAAAAAAGCTACAGCCTTCATTACTGTGCAGGGAAATTTTAAAGATAAAAACTCTAAAAGCTCAGAAAATGTTGGATGGCAAGATAAAAAACAAAAGCCTGTCTCTATAGCAGCTCCTTATTTGGTACACACAGTCTGGCCGAGAAATCTGGGATCCTCTTCGTTCATGTTGCAATAATAAAGGGGTTTATTTCATACTTACTATTTATTGCAGAACACAGATCCACTGTGCTCAGTGACTAAAGATCATTTGTGGAGCCTTAATAGTCAACAGGAAATTATATTCTCATTTTGCCAAATCACTTTATCACGATGCCATTATGAAAAGACTGTTCATCTATTTTAGTGGTTGCTTAGGAGATGCAAGAGGGATTGGCCTGCAGCCACTTCCCTCTTCTGACTTCCCCAAGATAGCACTGCAGCCCCTTACCTACAAGCAAGCCAGCAGGCGATTGCTTGATATCAAGAAGATTTCACACTCAGTCTCCTCTTGTGACCTTCTGTGGCAGCAAAGCCAGGTGGAGGAACTCCTGAACTCCAACTGGACAGGAAGCAGAGAAGCTTACCAGCTGGAAGGATCAGGGAAGAAGATGGACTACTGGCATTCTGAGAAGCTTGAGGATGGCAAGAAAAGGCTGCTGAGGTGGCACTATTTCAGGGACCCGTGGCAAAAACCTTCATTGAGAAGTTGTGTGGTGGACCCTGTTCTGGGAGGAGTCTTCTGCTGGAACCATTGTTTAGATGTGAAATGGAGTAGGAGCAATGGAGAACTGCTGTGGGGGAATTATAGCTGCCTAACATTTCTTTTGTTTGTGATTTTAGCCTTTAAATGATGTGGATATTCTTTCTAGAAAGTAAAGATGTTTGAAAAGTGAATGTGAAATTTTGACAAATTTTTTTGAGGCCCAATCTCACACCACTGAAGTGAAGCAAGTCATCGGTGCAAAGTCTAGAAGTTTGCTGAAGTCAAAAAACTCCTTTCCCTACAATTTGTAGCCTTTTCTGGAAGTTCNTTGATTCAATAACTAATGTTCTGATCAGCACTAAGAAATTCATAGGAAGTTGGAAAAACAAGGAAGACTAGGTTTTCTTTTTTGGTCTCAGTACAAACGAGATTTGAGAGGCAGAGATCTGTTAGCTCTAAAACCTTGTGGGACATATTGACCAAAAAGAAACAATTAAATTCACTACCTATGGATAATATACCCTTTTCTTACTTAATCAGTTTTGATCGATTTGTCTTGCATAACCTGCACAGTTACTGTACAGCTTCATTATCTAATAAAAAGCAGAATTAAAATGCCGGCTTTCTACATCTTAATTGAGTTCCAGTTCTCATCCAGAAATAGCTTGACACAAATCAAAAGTAAAAAAACAATTATCATGTAAATAAGCAAAGCCATTCACTATTTTCTAACATAACTAAATGCAAATTATGGATCTGAATAAATGTGAGTGATTAGATTGTTCTATTTACATGTGCAGAGAGCTCAGGCTAGCAAAAAATTACCAGATTTAGTGGAAAGGCTATATTTAGTTTCAAATCAGGATGCTTTAATTACCAGCTAACAGGAAGCAACCTTTTTAGTTTAGTTTTGTTTTGTTTTCTGGTAATTTTTATGGGGTTTTGGAAATAACTACAGATCTGAAACATAATTAAAATAGTTTGTTCCAATTATCTTATTTTTCTCTCTGATATTTTTGCATCACACCATCTCAAACAGACATTATGACATATCGGTCTTGTGGAAACTTTACAAATGTTTTTCCAAGACAACCCAGTTCATGCCAACTTACTGTTATCTCCCTTTTAAACTATCTGGGCTACCCATAAATGAGTGTAAACTGGATCATCTCTTCTTTTCAAGTTAACCTTTGCAATAAATAACACAGTTCCTCATGTGTTTGCTGGTTTCCCTGGTTCTTTACAGCCAGAAGTGAATAGCAGTGGAGACCTCCAACACTTTTTATGTGTTCAGGAGCCTCCAAAAGAAAAAAAAAAAAGAAGAAAGAAAGGATAGGAAGGAAGGAAGGAAGGAAGGAAGGAAGGAAGGAAGGAAGGAAGGAAGGAAGGAAGGAAAAGAAAGAAAGAAAGAAAGAAAGAAAGAAAGAAAGAAAGAAAGAAAGAAAGAAAGAAAGAAAGAAAGAAAGAAAGAAAGAAAAAAGAAAGAAAGAAGGAAAGCAGGAAAGAAAGAAAACAACACCATTTCTGTTCAGTATAGTCTAACACGATCTGCTGCTTATTACAGATTTGTGAAAGCACAGACACTTAATACCTGAGGGCCATAAAATTTTTTGAACTTGCTGCCTAAGCTTTGAAGTGCCACTGCATCTGAGCACAGCTTTTGTACCAGACATGTTTAGGCGCCGCATTTCCAGAAGACCTTGGAGTCTCTGTCACCCCTATCAGTCCTCTTGCTCTGCCCTTTCCTGGTACAATGCTTCCTGTACTTCAGCTTTTCATGCCGTCCTTGGGTTCCCAGAGCCTGCATGTAGGCTGCAGAACAATAACAATTGCTGAAAATATGAAATGGGAGAAAAGAAAACATCTTGGTAAAACACTCACACACTGGGAGTAGGATAAAAAAATAAGAAGTGACAGCTTAGCTCTGGGGCCCCAGGATCCATGGGCTGTGGATAAAAACTGCTTCTATTTTTCTTCTAGATTCTTACCTCTTTTTCTGCTTCTGAAAAATGCCAATAAAGAGCCAGCTCCTCTTTGTCATCCTTCCTAGGAAGTGTATTCCTCCTATATAACTCCTGTATATTCCTCCAATAACACCATACCTTCTATTACTTATACATATTGTGGGTCATCATTCTCCCTCCTTTTATTTGACTCCTAAAGTGCAGTGAATAATTTTGCAATGAATTGTTTGTTCAGCAAATCTAGCTTCTTTTTCCATTTGTGGACTATCCCAGAAAAGACTGCAATTTCCTTAGGTTCTATATTATCTTATGTTATCTGGCAAGCCTTTTACAGTTTCTTCCTCTTGTCCATAGATTGATTGTGGACTTTGAAGGGAGTATTTTGCTAGCTGTGGTTTCAGGTATAGTGACCAGCAGTGATCAACGAGACTGCATGGCTTGAAAAAAACAGTGCATAGTCACACGCCAATTTTTGACTGCAAAATGATCACCATTATTACTTTAACTTGCAGTTGACTTTAGCACCTGTGTCTTTCACTTAGGGAAAGTGAAAGTGAAAGAAGGACACTGAATGGAGAGTCATTTAAATATAGGAATGTATATCATTGAAGGGGAATAACTTTACCATTATATTCAGAACAGGGTAGAGCCCAACAGAATTCAGAGGAAGAAAAGATGACTGAGAAATGATATTGTCAAGCTGCCAACAGCCACTTCATTACATTGCTATCCTGGGGCACTTTGGTGTTTTCCACATCCCCATCCCCATTCCTGAGAATTTATTGTTTGGCTGCAGGAGGCGACTCTGAAGGCAAATAGAGCAGGTAGTGGCACAGGAAAAAAACAAAGTCATCCTTGCTGTAATCACCATGTGGGCATGGGTTGCTACACTAAGGAAATCCCATGAAAAGGGTGTCCCAAAGATGGGGCAGTATGAGGGAGGCACCTTGAAGGGATGTGCTTGGCTTGGCTGCCCTGCTGGTTTGTGTGCTGGCCCCACCTTGCTGTAATGAGAGGGTTGGTGGAAAGCACAGATTTGCTGCAGGCTCCTGTCATCCCTGAGCTCCTTAATTTACCTTTCCAGTGAGGAAAAAAGAAGCAGGGAGTGGAGAGGAATAGTGAAAGTTTCTTTGAACAGACACTGACCAAGAGCCAGAGTACTTTGGGAGAAAAAAAAAAAAGGAAAGAAAAAAAAACAAGGAAACTCCACCTTCTTACCACAGAAAAGTCTTAACCACATCCCCCCAAACCCTGGCTAGCAACTGAGCCCTTTCTTGCACTGAGGAGCAGGCTGGAAAGGGAGCCAGGAGAAGTGGGATGTACAGGGACCCAGAGATATTTTTAAATGTGCTGGAGGTCTGGTTGCATGGTTTTGGACTGGTTTTGTTGGCACAAGGCCCTTTCTTCCCTAGTCTTGATAGATCACACTTGCTGAGGAGTCCATCCCCCTGTCAAGATGAAATTTTCTGGCTGATAAGACAGGTCTAAGGACAAGTAACCAGCAGCAGCAATATTTATAAATGTGCTTATTCTGCAGCCTGTTGTGCTAAGGAGACCCTCCTCTCAAACGTGCTGCTCCGTGCACAAAAGCAGGACTGTCAAGGATGACCTGCCGTGGGCCTTCAGGTAATGTCACAGGTCTGAATGAAGGACCTCAAGACAACCTTTCCTTCCCACACAGCTCTTAAGCTACCAGCTACATCCAGAGCCTCCATTCCCTGTGCAGGAGCAGGTCACCACCACACCACACATAATAGACCCTCTCTCCTTACAGAGCTGTGCCTCAGGCCCTTTGACCGGCTCACTAGTCATGGAAAAGGACCACAGGAGGTATTGTGGAGGCACCAAACCAACATAAGATGTGAGCCGTGGTTAAGCGTTGTGGAGGGTGACAGGGAAAGGACTGTGGCTGTATGCAGGGAGGGAGATGAGGAAGGCTCTGGATGTGTTTGTTCACACTGGGCCCTGTTAAGCCTACAACTTTTTTACGATGGGAATGACTGATTTGCTCCCCTCCAATGACCATTCAGAGACCCGGATGAGACGAAGTCTCTGCTGTCAGGCTGGGGCCCTGCATCCTTGTCCCCTGCTATTATGCAGGTTTCAGAAGTTTTGCTCTGGCCCTTTCAGAGGTGTAAGGCACAGTTGCTAGACGGGAAGGCCAAAGCAATGTGTGAAATCCTCCCCATTACCCGGTGGAGGTTTCACGTGCCTGTGCTGGCTCTGCACCAGGTGTACCTGGTCACCCTTAATCCTCAGGGAGGAGATGATGAGGCACTGCGGGCAGGAGAGGGCCCAGCCACTTCCCCGCATGAGATGCCTGAGGTGAAACCTGTGTCACGCTGTAGTGGTGTGGTGTTCTGTAGTGATATGGGACATTCTGTCACACAACTTGTGACAAAGCCAGGAGGGACCGAAGTTTTAGAGGAGACAAGCCTTGCTGTGTTTATTTTTGGAAGAAACAGGAAGGTTGCTGGTGAGGCTAAAAAGAGCCCAAGTGGTGTCCTTTCAGAAGCCTACTCCTAACAAAGCATATATTTTCCTCTACATGGTAAAAGCAAGATCTCATCCTTCATGTAATATGCTATCATGGAAGAGGTATTTAGTTAGATAGGAATTTCTTCACCTCCTGCTGAGAAGCAACCCCCTCTGGGAGGGAACGGAGCTGTCATTTAACAGCAAAAATGATGGAAAGAAGCACACATCTGAGAAATTAAAAACATGAAAGGTAGTGAGTCAAATCTGTCCAGAGTAACAGTGCCGTACACCTTTCCTGAAGAAGAAAACACAGGACTTCTAATAAACACTGTTCATTATGTGTTTCAGTGTTCAGCTCATCTGAAAGGAGCATCTCTACTACTTCCAAACAAAGCCACTCACAGCTGCTCTTGTGGCTTTTGTTGCATTCAGGGCAATCTTTGATCCACATGCTGATCAGGATTTTTGTGCTTCACATATGAGTGCTGCTAGAGCTGCGGTCCTAAGATAAAGGCTCCTCAGCTTTTTGTCTTTATTGATTTTGGGTTTTGAGCAACTCAAACTCACCAAGAGGGAACAAAGAAGTATGTAGCCTCTGTTGCTGATAAGTTAACATTTTCTCAATGGACCTATATTAATTACTTCTTTCATTAACAGTATGAGCAGGTAGATTTAATTTTTGAACAAAATCATGATTAGTAGCTGTTAGTAACACTGAGCCTGCCTCTCTGGGCAAAGTACCCCCCTTAGAAATCCCTGTGGTGGCAGTAGCTAAAGCCTTTTAGATATGTCAATCATTTTCCCTTCAGGAAAATTTAAAATCCACCCTGACACTGCTGCTGAGATGGCTGCAGCTGGAAGAGCTCGTATGAGCCTCCTCACCTGACACTGGAGGCATTTATGGATTTGGGACAGAGTTGGACATCTAGTGGTAACGCCTGAGTATAATCCCAGAGCTCGCACTAGGAAGTAAAAGGGTCATATCCACGAGTAAGGCAGGCTGAGAGAGGATCCACCACCCATCAGCAGAGGACACGCTTGTATACTGCATGTACAGCCATGCACCTTGGTATTATGAGTCACCTGTCCTACACGGATATTTGATTAAGGGAGAAAAACAGCTAAGAGGTAGGCCCAGGTAATGTTTCATCCAGACAAGCAACATCTTTTAAGATTTGTGTTTTGATCTCTCTTCTTATGATCTCTTGTCTCATTATGCATGCTTTTACCATGCTAAGGAAGCAATAGGAGCAGGGTCTTAACCCAATTAAAGCAACAGATAGCCAAATAGTTCATTTTGAAGTCTGCTGAGTTCAAAGAAATTTGAGGTATTTCAGCTTCAGGTTTGATTGGTGCCAGTTATGATTGCAACCAGGAGAGTCTTGTGGAGCTTATCTGCTGCAAGGAGCTGAATAATGAATGCACAGATAAAACTGCCTTTATTAAAAGAAAATGTAGTAAGGAGCAAAATGATTCAGGTGACTTCAGCAGCAGCTCAACCTAACACTGCTAGAGGGTTAAAAAGAGACTGAAATCTTCCTTATTTTTGTATTTCTCCACATTTCCTACAATCAGAATCGGAAAGTATCATTATCCCTTTAGAAACATGATTCCAGCCCAACTTATAGTCAAAATCTCACAGGGAAATCACATGCTCTCAAACAGTTTGGCTAGATTCTACCTCAAAGAAACTCAGCTTGGAATGCAAGTGTGAGCAGATCCTCTGAACTTGCAAGACCTGCTTCTTGCCACTAAAACCTACCTGTACAAACAGATAGTGGTTGGACAGTTTCTTCACCTGCCTGGAAACATTAGATTAGATTCGTGCACAAGGATTAGTAGCATTTAATTAGAAATTATATTAAGAGTTTTGGAGCACTTCGAGTAATTGTTTTCTTTCTATTTATTTTCAGATAGAGAAAACAAAAATAATGCTTAAATCAGAATAGCAGTTACGGCTTAGAGCTGATGAAATCACGTTCACTGTCCTCCAAGTATAGCAGAGTAGAGAGATCTATTCCCCCTCCTTCTTTGGGAAATAAACCCATTTTCTGTGTACATTAATGCAGGGGCTAGTGCCCAGTCTCTGTAGCATCATTATGTGAACCCTATAGGCTCCAGTGCAAACCACATTTGAAATCCATTCTCTGGTGCAGTAGAACGATGTTTGCTCCTTGGGGAGCAATTTCTCAGTCTCTGGAGTGTGTTCAAGTGAGCAGTATTAACTGCCCCCAGGAAGTAGCTCAGCTGATCACCTGAAAATCACCTTGCCAGCCTTTTCCTGGCAAAAGCAAGCCCAAGATTTGTAAGCATCCAACAGATTCATACGGGGCTGTTCAACTGAAAAGGCCAAAAGCTTTGGCCCACTTTATCGGGCTCCCTGCTTGGAAATCCTCCTCTCTGTTAACTCGGCCAGGCAGAGGGCCTGGATGGCTGAAGAGGCAGGATGGGTTGGTTTCCTCTGGAAGGTGGATGGGAATCCTAACAAGTGAGTCACCGGGTTGCAGTGGTCTCCAAGTGTAGGAGGTGGAAAGGAGTAAGAAGTGTCAGTGGGCACCAATTTGTGGTAAGGGAAATCCCCTGTACACCTTGTTCTTGCTCTATTCCATGGTCTATTCACACACCATGAAGAGACGCAAGGTCTGAGTGTAAAGGTATCTCAGTCAAGGCTTCAGAGTCTGTTCACAGACCTGTTATGCACTTCACAGCAGCTTGCTTCCTCAGATATTCAAATGAGATGGTACGGTTTCCTTAATGAGACCCTTAATTCTGAGGAGAGATACAGAGCATCCCCTCCCAGCGTGGAGAAGAGAAAATCTGCACAAGCAATTCCCTAAAAGCCTTGCATTTCACTCTCTTCTATCATTAGGTTTGGATCTTTCCTTTTTTTTCTTTTAACCTAGCTGCAGTCAAGAGCTCCTCCAGGAACTATGTCTGCCTATCTGCCAGGAAGGTGCCACAAACATTTTAGGCACAAGACAAACATACTAGTGCTGCCACTAGAAAGCAGGCGCTTCTACAGGAGGAGGAGAAAATCCAGCAGCAGCAATAGATCCAGGACAAAAGTATCAGTGTCCTGGCCAGTAGCAACTCTAGTGCTTTCTGACTGGTGGAGAACCTGAAAGAAAATTTTGTAGTAGATTTGTTTATGCATATATAATGTGGTAGAGGTTTAAAGGAAGAATATCGTACAAGAACAGTAAAGTCATAATCAAGATATTTCTAACATGATGAGAGTATATAGGGTAGTATTTTTGGGTTTTTTGTTTGTTTGTTTGTTTGTTTTGTTTTGTTTTGTTTGGCTGGGGGAGGGGTGGTGAAAACCAGAAAAAATGGTCATTGCCTTGTAAAAGACCCTGTAGCTTTCCTGTACATGTCCTGTCTTTGCAATCAGCCTATGTTGCTGCAAGTCCATCTCTGAGCCCGGGGACAAGCAGTAAAATCCCCATTGAGGACTACTACACAGGAGCACAAATGCAGAAGAACCTTAAAATATTTATGCCTTATTAAAAAGTGTGTTAATCTATGGGAACTCATTGCAAGTACTTGTAACAAATGTTGTTGTAACAAATGTCCTTGGATGTATTTTTTTAAACAACACTTGAATATTTTAGAGAGTACTACTCAGATGATTGCAAAAAGGCCTGTGAAGAAGAAAGTTGTAAAGGTTGGTACTTTACAAGGTAATGGCTCTGTCTTCTGTCTTCTAACATACAACAACAAAATGTTCTTGTCTTGTTAGCATTATCTTGATAATGATAACCAGTGTTGTTCTTGCTTCGTACAGTATTGTTCCCTTAAACACCTGTTGCATTGTGCTGTGATTGTACCTCACTCCTAAAGCAAAATGAAAAGAAAAGATTTTAGTGAAATTTATAAAATTCTGGTGGGGCTGGATGCTTCTGTCCCCAAGGCAAGAGCTGTCCTGGTCTTGGCCTCCAAAATGGAAGGAAGAAATAGGATTTTCATCTCTGCTTATGAAAGCTCTCCCTTCCCCTTTCTCCTCCCATCTTGTCTCCTGTAACAGCCAGATCCTACAGTCCTCTCAAGCTGGGAAGGTAAAATCCTGAATAATCAGGTGAATGCCGGCTTCTGATGTCCAGAGAGGGCATCCTGGTCCTACTGTTTTACACTGCGAGTCTCAGCTATACGGACATACTGTATTTACTGAACACTATCAGCTCTCAACGCTCCTGTTCCCCAGCTAACCTCTTACATCCTAAAAAGCACAGTAAAACACCAATTTATTTGCTGTGGAGAATTGGCTGAATGAAGCCATGTACTGCAGCATATCAGCAGCTCTGATGCCTTTTGTAAGGACAACAGAGTGGGGGCTTTTGCAATCCACTTCTGGATATTGTTCCCATTTGTCACTAAAGTCCCTCCAGCTCATTGCAGTTCTGGCGTCATTTTACTGCCTTGGGCTCCCTGAGCCCACACAGGCAGTGCAGAGCACAGAGCTGGGATGGCAGTGTATGCAGCAGCTGGTGATCACTACCTGCTGTGCTTCCACCATCCCCCCTGCAATCCCAGCAAGAGCCCCAGCATCCCTGCAATTTAAGCACTAACCAAGCAGCCTGTTTCTGGACAACAGTTTCCACCATAACCTGGACGTCAAATGCTTATTCTCTGCAGCAGAGAGGTTCATGGGCACAGCCCGTGCTGAAGTGCTGGAAGAGCAGATCTACCCATGCCCTCTGGAGGTCCTATCTCACCTCATATTTAAAGAAGTGAACTGTAGCAGCTCCAGGGTTGGAGCTGGAAACATTTTTGCTGATGGATTTTCAAAGGAGCCCATCAGGGGAGGATTCTTCTCCCCAAGATGTGCCATGCTTACATCAGAGCTTGTCATCCACAATATCTCTTTTTATGATCGACCAAAAGGAATGGGCAGTTGAAGGGCATGGTTCATTTGTTTTTGCTGACTATAAAGGGAGTCCATGATGATGAGCCTAGCTGCGAATGTCTGCATTCGGTCAAGTTGAGGGAGATGAATTCCGTCCCAGTGTCCAAAATTTTTGGAGGCTCTGCACACTTAATCCCATTGCTTAACATTCAGAAAGTATTCCACATTTTTTAGATTGAAAGCATTTCTCTTTTTTTCTGGCAAGTTCAGCCTCTCCCTTCTTGCACGCTTTAAAAAAAACCATCATCTTGGCATCATCTAGGACTAAAATGGTGGATGGTAGTTAATTGTCTAACAAAATTGATTGATTAATTTTTTATCTGCCTATTTATAAAACTCTTAACACTATGAACTGCTATAGAAATGCCATGTTGTTGTCAATAATTAATGCAGTAACATCTGGTGAGTGCAAAGTTGGATCACCATCCCACAAATTAAGGCACACTGTGTTAACTTGAACACTATTTTTAGGTGAGTGCAGCTCATTACAAGCCTTCACATAGCAGCTTTGCTGAAAGAATGGTCCTTGCCTCTGACAGCTTTTATTGTTGTTCTTGCTGCTGCTAAAATAAATGAGTAGCCTGATACTTTGCTTTCATCAGAATTATTATAGATGTTCTTTCCTCTCGTGCCATTCCGCTCAGATTCTGGAGGCGCCCCAGCAAACTGGGATACCTGGTCTCCTGCCAATGCTCCACCAAGCATCTGTCCCATGTGCCTCTGCAGTACCCTCCCCAGGAGGTAACTTCCATGTGTGTATGTTTCTAATGAGAGGCATGTGGCTTTATTTGATAAGTCCAAAGAAATGTGTTGTGCATTTCAGGTTCCAACCGATCCCTCCTTTTCAAGGCTGCAGGAAGTAAATCAGTCATGTTTTAAATGATCCTACGCTCCAGCTGCTGCAGATTTGGAAATTGTTAATGAATGCTGCTCACAGCGCTATCTGCTTGTGGCCATATGGTTCTGTAGGGAGAAACTTCCATCCTGAAGTATTCTGCACACCTTCCTGCTATACTTGCAGCCATCACTGGGCTGGAGGGTGGCAAAAAAATCATATTCAGAAGCCAGTGCGGGTCAGGTAGGCATCAGGGAGAATTTTTTTCTGTTTTTCCACAGCCTATCAGGAAAAATTTTTTGTCTTCTGCGCCTATGCAGAGCAGACTTTAAAGGCCATGTCTCCTAATGATAAGTGGACAGCATTCTGCTTGGCATGCTAATGCAGGAGATGAATCTTTTCTGATTGCATATTCTAACCTGGATTCCCGGATTCCCTTTGCAAAGCACAGCATCCTTTGGAATGAACATCCATTCTGTCTCCCCTTATTGCAGTGCCAAAATCCTATCTTCTGTGTGCAGTGAGTATGAGACTTCATGATATTGGTTGTAGACTATTCAAAAATATGGGTTAAAAGGGACCTCAAGCATTCATTTCATCCATCACCTGCCCTAAAGAGAATTGCTTATATCTGGATCATTCCTGGCAGGTGTTTAGTGTATCTCTTTCTAAAGTTTATCGTGATGGAAATTCGCCCTTCCCAGATGATCTACTTCAGTGCATTGCTAGCCTTACTCATAAAACATGAATGGCTGGCTTGAATTCCTCTTGCTGCAGTTCACTACATGTCCTTTCCCCAGCATAGATATTAAGAAAGGATTAGTCTCATACTTTTTTGCAGTGGTCTTTTATACGTTGAAGAGTTTATTTCACTTCTTCCTCATTAGCCAATGTCACCTTCTTTAGATTAAGCTAGCCCAGTTCTTTCTGTCTTTTCTCACAGACTGTTTTCTGGAGTGCTGACCTTTCTTGGCACCCTTCTCCTAGACTTTGCCCAGTTGATCCGCAAAGGTTTTGAAGTATGATGCCAGTTGTCGAGCTCGGTTCATACCAATACTTGTGCTGAAGGATTGCTTCTCAAGTCTTAATAGGAATCTAGCCATACTTCTTAGCGTGGTCTTACACATTGTCACAGCAATGTGACATTGATGATTCACAGTCTTATTTTGATCCGGTGGAAACCCTTCCTGTCTACCCTTTTCTCTATGGGTCTGTTATATAGATGGCAACGAACGGTTACTTTTCAATATCTAAGGGACTTGCTTCACACTGGATGTTACTAACTTTGCAGCTGGGAGAGATGAAAAAATCCCCTGTGGCTCCCAGATATACCTTAGAAGAGCAATCTCTGATATCCTCAAAATGATTACTCCAATTTACATAGTTGTTCAAAAATAGGCCTCTCCATGTGAGGTCCTTTTAACCCCTATATAAAGCTTTCGCCCAGTCTTGGCTGACACCAGCTGGGTCCCTGGCAGCAGAACGGAGCTCGCTCCACCAACGTGCAGGTCAGGAAGGGGTCAGCTCATGTTGCGACATCCCATGAGTATGAAAGGGAGTTTTGTCTCCTGTTCTGCTGGGATGGAGAGCTCAGCACAGTTTAGAGGGAGAACACTTATGAGAGCCCTTTATTAGAAAATCTGTGGCACAGTTAGTGTATTATCTTCTCTCGTTGCTTCATCATGCAATGGAGAGCTGCAACGGTCCCTTTAACATTTCACAGCAGCTCCAAGGAAAGGCCCCTTTGACTGTTGTTCCAAGGGCTTCAGAGCAGGCCAACAAAAACAGACAAAGATGATTAAACTACAGACCAGCTGAGGTGAGCTTGACACAACTGCTGAAGTTCGGGTCAGCCAGCGCTTGTCTTCCTTCCAGAGGATTTCGCCTCTGGCGAAGGAAGGTCCTGCCTCTAGTCACACAGCTCACCAGGCTGAAACAGGGAGCCGAACTCCTCAGTGGCCCAGGGGAGGCAGATAACATCCAAAGGGACGGCCCCACCACCTTCATGGCTATTAGTATGCGTACGTGGCTGGAGGTGTTTGCTCAGATCCATAGCTCCATAGCAAACGCTGCCTTGATAGCTCTATCATGAGGACATGGCAATGCTCTGCACAAAGCAATGGGTAGGTTACTCCTCGTCTCCACAGTATCATGACACCAGCAAGAGCTTCCTATCTGCCTGCAGCCCCTCTCCCCCACTCCTGTTCTCGGCTAAGTTCTTTGTCCTCCCCACTCGACTGAGAAGAAAACAGCCCAGCAGCAAGGCCCAGGGCAGAGCAGAATTGCCAGCCACCACTGGTGGTGTCAGGGTCAGGCCAGCTGGCAGACAAGGAGTCATTGGAGCTCACCTCTTTGGCAAGCTATATGAACAGTGTGGGTATCCATCACACACACAGGCCTGCAGACATTCATCATGGGCTAGATGCACTGTTCTCAGAGGACGGTACTTCATCCAGGGATGGTACTTCATTCAGGGATGGACATCCCTGTCTCAGCCTGTGTACTCACAGTGCTGGAGTTGGGGAGAAGATCTGAACTGTACGGAGAGACTTTCAGGAAAGTTAACACCCTACTATGTTTCAAAAAAAAAAAAAGAAAAGAAAAGAAAAGAAAAAAGAAAAAAAGANAAGAAAAAGAAAAAGAAAAAGAAAAAGAAAAAGAAAAAGAAAAAGAAAAAGAAAAAGAAAAAGAAAAAGAAAAAGAAAAAGAAAAAGAAAAAGAAAAAGAAAAAGAAAAAGAAAAAGAAAAAGAAAAAGAAAAAGAAAAAGAAAAAGAAAAAGAAACTTTTTTTCTCACCAGAATATCTCTAACTGCTTAAAAATGCAGCCAGTTGCTGATCTAATTCCAAATGCTCTCTGCTTAACTTGAAAGTGATTTCAGCAACGCTTTGATCTACACCCAAAAGCCACTGGGAATAGCACCAACTGCTCAAACAGGCCAAGGCCAAGAAAGGAAAGGATCCCTACACCAAAAGAAAACGCATCCTGGTTCCTGGGCCTCCACCAGATTCATCCAGCACCCAGGCAAATTCACAGGCTCTTGGGACTGCTTCTGTTCAAAAATAACAATACCCTCTGGAAGGTTGTCTGCTGTTGGGAATGTTTCCCTCCTCTTTCTAGATCACTCTATCCAGCCTTCTAATTACAGCTGGCTAGATTATTTTTACAAATAAATTATCAGACTAATTCAGTACTTTATTCAGCTCATGAATCATTAGCAAACAGACTTTGCTTTTTGTTGCTCTTGGTAATTATTTCATGAATGGTTCATGCAAATAAACTTGTCTGTGGGATGTGTCTGCAACTTGCCCCCCTCTCCTGTTCAGGGCGTGTAAGTGGCTCCCTGGGCAACGTGCTGTGCATTCCTGCTCCTGAACTGCACATCAGAATCCTTTCAATGATGAGATTTCTCCTTCCTCATGCACAAAATCCCCCTGCCACAGCTGTGTCCCAAATACTACACGCCAGGCAGAACCCCATTCACATCAGCACTCGTGAATAAGAGACAAAAGAGTGGGGGAGGAGTGGAGCTGAGCAGCTGTGCAGAATCTGAGTAAACATTCAGCAATTCCCTTTTCTGCAGCATCTGCTGTCTAAGTCTCCTTCTCAAGTGCAAATAACACATGAAATGTGTGCAGGGTGCGCTAGGAGACAGTGGTATGCTGCATTTCTCCAGGGGCTGGCCCACAGAAGTTAATGTGTCATAACGTGTATGATGTTTCCAGAGAGAAATAAAGATCCTTCCGATTGTTATAGTCCCCATCGCTGTGGACTATACCTTCATACCTTATGTCTCTAAAGCACTCTGCTGGGATAGGGCTCCGCCAATCTTATTCTTCCTGGGGCATGGAGCTTGGCAAATCCGAAGGAGCTGGAGGAATAGCAGAAGTTTGAGTGCTAGGGCAGCTCTGTTCATCATCTATCACGGAATCCTCTCCCTGATGATGACCAGACAGATGCATTCTAAGATGCTGTAAAATTGCTGATGATGCATCTCATGTTTTCATGTATACTTTGATAGGAAATTCCTTCCTGACCTCAGCTGGTGATACACTTGGACCTTGACACGTGACAACTGGTAGCTGTGGTTGTTTTCACCTACCGGGTAGCCCTACAAACTCTGTTCTTTTGCACAGGCTAGCCTTCTCCTCTCCCCCTGCACTCAATTTTCCCCTAATATACCTTGCTCCTCTCTGCTGAATCCACAGCTGTTCTGCTGAGTGATGTGTATCCTTTGTGCTGGCATATTGCGGCTTGTAGCCCAGTGCAAAGATAAAATGTTTTCTGCCCTTTACAAAAAAAAAAAAAAAGGGGGGATTATCAATTCATGCTTAGCCATAAGGCACTTATTCACAAGATGGTTGGAACCAGCTCCCTGTGATTCTGTGTTCACATTCTCTGTTTAATTGTGCTTCCATTTATTTATGACGTTTTATTTGCCAGGCCCTGAGGGCACTAACCGACCTTAATTACCCCGGCCAGCTTACCTGGGCCCTCCATCCACGCATCCTCTGCCCACCAGCCCAGATCTGAGCTTAAATAAAGGTCCTGGTCTGTGTTGCCTGTGTACCCATGCTCAGCTCTGTCCTGGTGTAATTAATTGTATTTCTGGAGGGATGCTGGACCTACACTGCAGAAAGCCTTGTCTCTAGCCACGTCCAGCTCTATCTCTGCTGTTCCTGCTTGGGTTCCCTGGTGGGACCCTGGACCTGACTCATCACCTTGCCTCACCTGGGGCTGTCAATGGGCCCTGCCTGGTTCTGTGCCTGTTTGGCGAGGCTGCCACCTGTGAGCGGTCATCCTTGGCTCCTAGCTCATCCTCTGTTCCGTTATCTTCCCGGTGGCTTTATGCCATGAACAGCACACTCCAAGGGGTTGTCATTCACTCTCAGTGCTGCACGAGGAGTTTACAGAGCCGAAAAGGCACAGAAACTTATGTATGCAGCAAAATGTGTGAAGCCTCTGAATTCAAAATACGACTACCTCAGATTTCTTCCACTCAGAAGCAGCCATAAGTGGCTACTGTCTAACAATGGCTATCTGTTGTGGATGACGCTGTCTTGCTGCTCTTGCGGAACTGTCTGCATCACAAAAATGTCACCACAGTTGTCCAGTTATACCCGGTCTCTGCAGAGGGGATGAAACATTGCTGGAGCTTGTCCTACACTTGCAGTCATCTACCCTGTGGAAGACAGGGTTTTCAGACTCAACAGTTGTCAGGCTGACATCTTTCAGCAACAATAAACTCAACAAAGAGAATGAAGGGTGCATTATACGCAATTAACCTGATTTCAGACTGTATGTCTGTACACATGGCAGCCATTCACAGAGGGATTCCTGCCTTGGTATAGTGATTTCTGTTGCACAGTAGCCCTAAGCTGGAGGTGGGAGAGTATCTTGCGGAAGGACTGTGGGAGCATGCTGTGCCTAGTTCATCAGTCCATAAAAAGCCAACACAGGCAGCTATCTGTTTTAAGAGGCTGTTTAGTTCTTTTTTGCTTCCAGAGGGTTTCATTTATTATTGTAGTTAGAGTGAGCTGCTAATACATTCATCAAAGGCTTGCTTTTCCTTTTTTTTTTTTTCTGGGCCAGAACTGAGTTTTCAAAGGAACGGATGCTCATGAGAAACGTTTGTTCCCTTAGAGATTTTAATTCTTCAGAATAAAAAAAGCACTTGATTCTTCTCCAATTTTTTGTTTGTTTAGACTGAGGAAGGGGTATTAAAACAAACATTTTTCTATTAGAACTGAAATGGAATGAAATTGTTTGATATGACTGAAGAAAGATGGTCCACATGAAATGAAACAGAAAGTATGACTTACTGTTCATTCCTAAAGGAATGAAATTTGGGGGTGGGGAAAATCTTGGGAAAAAATGAAAGTTGCACACTTGTGGGGGAATGTCATGTGGCTGGAAAACAGCCGCCATGTTTTGCTAGTCCTAATGAAAGGTAAATGGGTTTGGGTAAAGTGATGGGAGGCTATAGTTACTGTCCATCAATTTTAGTCTGCTCTCTGGCTGTAAATTTCACAACAGAGGACCCCCTTATTATATTCTTTTTCTAGACCTGTGGGTTCATTGACTGCAGAATGCTTTCAAAGCGTACATTGCAAAGAGTGAAACTAATAGCAAGATTGCTGGCAGCTAAGAAAGCATGCCGGACTTTGAAGATGTTCTGGCATCAGAGCATCAGAGCAGTGATATGGGACCCTGGCAACAGGATCTGTCAGATAGCTCTTATAGAGTTGTAGTCCATTAGATAATACAGATTACTCTTGTTGCAAAAACAAACAAAAATAAATAAACCACCAGAATCATAGGGTAATTTAATTCAGGTTGAAAGGGACCTCAGGAGGTCGTCTGGACCAATCTCCTGCTCAAAGCAGGATCAACAGTGAGGTCACACCAGGTTACTCAGGGCTTTGTTCCATCTGATCTTGAAAACCTCCAAGTATGGAAACTGCACATGACCCATCAACATCATGGTTAACGGTCGGAACGAGATCCTCCAAACATTTTTTTCTGCATCTCATCATAGCAGGAGAACGTGACGCTAAAAGAGCTGTTCAGAGAGGAAATGCCTCTGTCAGATAACTACCCTGCTGATTGACCAGCACTTCCCTGCTGTCTTGCTGCAAGATTTGCATGCATTCACTGTTAAATGTTCAGATTCTTTGGTGATATACATGAGCAAGATCAAACAACAGACTCAGCATCTCTCCATATCACTTTAAAATGCATCATGTCTAGCAAAGTCTCTAAGATACTGTTTAATCCACAGGTATTTGCATGGAGTCCTAACCTCCTAAGACACCGCTTTTGTAGATCCATGTCTGTTAATCACCTCTGCTCTTTGCTGATAGGTAGGCTGACATCAAATATGTGCTGTGAATAGTTTAAATTCAGAAGCACAACTGTTCTTATCCCCAAAGATACTCTCAATGTTAAAGATTCATATTTCATACTTGCAAGTCTACTGTAATAGCTAAATGCTTGTTATAAGCACCTGAGGAAGATTTCTGTGTATAGGAGATCTGTCTAATACACGTGGTGTCACAAGTGAACAGTAAAGTTCTGCAGATCCCTAATGTTCATTTCTGTAGTCATGGCTATAACAGTGGCTGAGGTTACTCTCCAGGACTGAGTCTGCTCTCCCCCAACACCAATAACTTCAGGTGGCTTTCAGTAGTCAAAAAGAAAAAAAAAAAAGAAATTAGGTGTCACATCATTCACATAGCTACCTATTTTAGTATGACTAAGTCTTGAATCAATTAGTGGACCATGCAGTGTGACTGTACACTGAGAATCCGTAGTATTGGACACTGGAGAGGGCAACGGATGGTAAGGTGGATGCAAAGTCATCTTACTGCCTGTTTCATTAGGCACTCCATGAGACTGGTCTCCTGTTGGTGACGATGATCCTTGTTGTCTAGAAGACACTTGGTGATAATGACAACAGCTACATTTTTCATTTATTTCTTGTCAATTGGCTCTAGCAGACAGCTCCAACACATAGCCATACACTCTTTTATCTGCACTGGCATGTGCCAAGATAAATAGAGTCTAAGTGCCTGCATGTCTGGAAGCTTCATCCTTAAGTCCTTACCAGAGCAGAATAATCTCAGAGTCAGCAGGGAGGCTGCTAGCATTCAGTCCAAACCTGCCTCTGAGGGTGTCTGCGCTGCTGCTTTAGGGACACAAGGCAGCTGCTCCCCATACTTAAAGTCCAAGTGCAACTTCTAGGGATCCAGGAGCTGGCAGAGAAGAGCTTGCCAGGAGGTGGCCAGAAGTAATAGGTTACTTTTGACTTCCTAAATATTCTTGCTTTTTACTTTTCCAGAAGACACATCACTTTTTTTTTTTTTCCCTCCCTCCCTTAAAATGATTTTTTAGGGCATAACAAACTTTTAGCCTGCTGAAGTGATTCATTCCAAGGGCTGGTGTATGCACAGGAGAGATTCTTGCACAGGCTAAGTTTTCAGAACAAAGTCCCTGAAGAAAAAGAAATTTCTTATACCTAATCTAAGTGCATTGGCACATATTCTGGACCCCATTTCAGGAATTCAGTTTTGGTATATATATTTTAGCCATCATATTTGTAAGATATTATACTACAGATGACCCATATATTTTATATGAAAAAAATAATCTTTTGTTAAATCTGTAGCAGATGCTTAATGGTAAAAATCCACCAACAGAAATGGTTGTTGCCAAAGAAAAGTCCTTCAACATTCCCTCCTTCAACGTATCTCAACCCAATATAAGATATTCATATTTTCAGCTAATTGAATTCCACCTCTACAAATGAGATACAGTTACTTTGAAAATGTGCAGTAACACAATAAACACTAACATTCTTGAAAGTCACACTGAAAGTCAAAAGTTCAGTTGTCTGAAAAGCCAAGATGGATGTGCACTTTCTGCAACAGAGAGTGTGTCAGATGTGCTGCTTTTCCAGGGGGAAGAAAGAGATTGTACCTGAGATTTTCCATTTCAGTGTATTTGAGAGACATTTCTCTTCTAGCATCAGTAGCAAGAAAGTGTGTGTGAAAGAGATTACTGAAATTATAAAGCCATTGAATAAATCAATAGTGTGCTTTCACTCAGAGTATTGTGTTCAGTCCTAGTCACCAGCCCTCAAAGTCGCTGCAGTAGAAACGGAAGAAGGTCAGAGATCGGTGACATGAATGATTGTCTGTTTGGGAGGCTGCCACTGAAGAAAGATTGAGAAGGATGTCATCCATTAGTATGAAGAAGAGACATATAAGAATTGTTAGGTCAGGGGAATATAAAATAGCAAACGGAACAGGAAAAGTAGAGGTAGCACTTCTTGGGACTCTTTCCTTTAAGACAAAAACTGTAAAAATTCCCAGCCTGAATCATTTCTGCAAGTGATTTGTTATATATTATTATAATAATTGACGTTTAATACAGCCTCATTTAACACTCTGTGCTTTACAGACAGATTTAAAGATAGGAAGCACCCATCCAGTGTTCAGACTCACCATCCTGCAGGGCAGTTGTCGCCACTCCCAGTTAGCACAAACCATCACAGAATGAAAACAGAATGATGATCCTTGAGGGTCCCTTCCAACTCAGGATATTCTATGATTCTATTATTCTATGAAAATTCTGCCATCACAAACACAGGTTTTAATAAGCATTTCTGCCAACATGTACAGAAGTCCTGCAACCTTCTTCCTTCCTGTGTCCGCTTGTTTTCATCTAACACTGCAACGGACCACAAGTTTTTATTGACCTGATCATTAGGGAGAGCTAATTTAGGTCCTGTGGCATGTAGGGCTCAGTGAGGTGATTCCTTTGAATATGTCAGACAACATTTAACAGCTGAACTCTCTCTGCCAGTGTGGCAGGTTTTGCCTGTCTGTGTTTAGATGCTCTGAAGTCTTTCATAGTCTTTGGTCTTACATTATGTGGGATCCAAGGAGCAAAGAGTCAAGCCACGTTGCTACTTGGCACTTGATCAGTTTGGAAGAAGAGTTGTGGTATAGTTGCTTTTGTTAGCAGGGGCTAGACTCAGTCACCTTGGAGAGCTCTTGCATTCATATGTTCATAAATAATTGCACATCTATCTGTAGAATTTTCCAGCTGGCTAATTAACAAAGCCTGTGTGGTATGAAACCCTGCAGCATTTTGCCCCATTGCAAGCTAAACTTCTGGTCATATTCCCAGTTTTCCCTGCTGAAGGCTGAACATCTGACCCATGGGACAGTTTACTCATCTTAGTTTCCTTAAGTGTTATCTGCTGTTTCTTTTATTTGTGATGAATAATATCCTACTCCCTCAGCTGTCCTGCTGAAACTAAGGGAGTCACTCCTGACACAGCAAAGTACGGCTACATGCTGCAGGAAGTGGTGGGATTGGCACGACCTAGCTGAAAATGCAAATTTGTCATATTATCTCAGAGCCTGGTAGAATAAGCCCTGACACTTCAGTCCTGAAGGCATGGAGCACATTTGCACAGGGAGGCTTGGGGTGTTCATGCTTTGCTCAGAGCTTAGGCAGCATGAACAGTGGTGCCCATGTCCTGAGGTGGCTCCCTGCAAGATCACTCTTTAAGCACCAGAGAGGCATGTTGCAATGTAATGCAATGTGTTTTCACCTGTCCTTCACCGGGACATCAGGACCGCATGGCTCTGAGGGCCAGGAAAGGAAACAGTCATCTGACAGTACCTCCCCATCAGCCCAGGGTTTCACTCCAGAAGCCCCTGCCACCATCAGGGGAGCCCTAAGCTTTTGTAACGTATATGTTTCTCTTCAGCCACACTACTGTTAAGCCTTTTTGCCTCTAGTACTGCTGACAATCCAGCCATGATTAATGCTGTTCAGATGGAGCCGAGCTCCTCTTCCATTTTATCAAGCAGCCAGCAGTATGAAAGGCTGAGGAAACAGCTGATGTGTTCCTTCCTGTGATGTGCTCTCTTTTAAATGCTTGACTCAGCTGAGAGGTGACCAAGCATCTCCTGAATGATTTGCATTGGAGCAGGCACCTGAGCTTTTCCTCAGCCCAGGGTGACACTAGTGCTGGTACTCGATGACTTGATGGAAACAAGAACTATGTCTGGTGTTGCACTTAGCGACAAAAGTGTCAGAAAGTTGTGACTGAAAGTCTAAACTAATGATAAGCATGGATCAAGAGCAAGTTTCTGATAGATGTACATGTCGTGCTAGGGAGTTTTTTTTTTTCCTGCTTCGGTTTGTTCCCCGTTGACTGCTGCTGGAGGTGTACCAAGAAGTGTAACCAATGAGTCTTTCCCTTACAGAGAAGATGAGGACTCTGGCTGGGCAGGTGCCTGTCTTGCTCCAGGATGGACAAACACTGGCTTTCTCCCCCTGGCCTGCTCCAAGCAGAGTCTGCTGTAGGTTGGGAACCATTTGTCAATTGAATTAACTTCCCTTTCCTGGTGAGCCCAAAGATTCAAAACTGAGGCATCAGACCCTAGAATCTGTAGCACTGGCTCTTTTTATAAAGACAAGAAAATTTTCAAGGGATAATACTGGAATTTTAATCTCACTTTGAGTTTCAAAACATCCTCCTGCATGTTATCATTCTATCTATTTGTGTATGACTATCAGCATTGTAAGAGCTCCTGTCTCAGATTTGTTATTTGGTATTTGATGTCCTCCGCTGCAAAGATCCTTCTCCCTTCTAACTGCCTGTCCCCTGCTCAGCAAACAGTCCTGGCAATCAGCGCCCCAGGGAGGCTACAGAGGAGATATCCTGTTATGACTGACTGTTGCTCATCTGCCTCGGAAGCTCCTGACTACATGACTTAATACGTTACCTCCTGAAAACCCTGGGAAGATGGAGAGATGTCACTGATTCCCAGTCTGCTGCTAACCAACTGTGCATCTGACATGGCCAGCACAGTGTGCCCAGTTTCAGTGAACCCTGCAGAATTTAACTAGATGGAGAGCAATTCAGGTGAGAAAGATGTTTAGCTGGAGCATAGAGGGAAATATTCTGACTTCCCTTGTGGCTACCAGCTAAGGGATTCCCTACCCTCCGGAGCAGTTGCACAGATTCCACTGTGCGCTGGACTCTATCTTGTTGTCTTTGGACAAGCGCTACCTTTTCCATTGGCTCCCCACAAACCTCACAGCAGCTGTAGATATCAGAAGCAAAGATTTTTACCATGCATATGCAGTATCTCTTGGCATTAAATATCATATCATTAGCTTACTGAAGACAGACAGACTTGACAGGTGCCAACTTCCATTCAGTTCTTGTAGGCAAAAGAGCAAGTCATCTCCAAAGCTAGCCTCTAGCACTGTTATAAAACAAGGATGCTGTATATACAACCCTGATACCAGATCGTGTACTCCACACCCTAAGACTCTAGCCACAGAGTGCAGGAGTGAAAAAGTGACATTAAGCTGAGCTCATCACAAATAAACTGCACTGACATGGCTGCATGTATGGGAAGAAATGTTTCAGCTGCTCATGTTACACTCTGTAACAAGCAGAAGAAATTAGAAATTGTCATTGATGCAATTGGCATTACTGAAACCTGGTGGGATAATTTGCATGACTAGAATGTTAAAATCCATGGTTTTAATCAGTTTAGGTATAAGTGAGTAGTTAAAAGAAGTGGAGGTGGCAGTCTACATTAAAGATATCATGACTTGATTTAGAGTTATTGATAATCCAGAACAAAGGGATGCTGAATGCCTACGGATTAACGTGTTACCTAATAAACCCCCAGAGGCAAGCTGGTACAGAGATGTTTGAGACCACTAAATCAAACCAGAAAATGAGTTATTCTTTAAGCACTGCTCTCTCCTTCATACCTGCTGCAGAAGGAAAAAATGAAAGCACTGTTTTATGGAGCTTTGATTGTAAGGATATATGCTGGAGCTGATAGAGTTTAAAGGTTTCTAAAACCTTAGATGATAATGACTCTGAGATGATTACATTAAATGTGGGCAAACAGAGGGCAGTTGCAAAGAGCTAATTTCTCAACAGTAGAAGAAAAATACAAGAGAAATTGATGGAGCAAAAATTAGGCATGAAAGATGAATGAAAATTGGCAGGTCTTACAGCAGAGTTTGTAAGAAAAAAACTATGGCTTTGCAATCAACAAAAGGCATACTTTGGCTGAGAGCTCATCATCCTTATTCAGCTGCAAAGTCAAAGCAGCAATCAGAAACTGAAAAGACATGTATGATGAGTTAAATTATATCAAGAAATTTGTAGCAGTTGATATAAATTAGAAGTTACGAATATAGAAAATTGATAAAGGAAACCAAAGACAAGTTAAAAACGAGTGACTGGCAGACCTAAGGACAATAAGGAGAAGTTTAAGTGTGTTAGGAACAAAATAATTTCTATCAGTTGCATGGGCCTATAACTAATGGAGGTAATACTTTTTTATATATTGGAAAAAGAGAAACTGGTTTAAGTAGCTTCTATATTACAAAAAAAAAAAAAAAAAAAANAAAAAAAAAAAAAGCATCATAAGACAATGAAGAAGTACTTTCCAGTCTGTTACTGTCTGAAGATATTAAACATCACCTGCTAAGATTAGATATTTTAGTGTTTCCAGATCTGAATGACCTGTACCCAAAAGTCCTAAAGAGTATGCTGTGTTACTTATTGATTACAGGCAGTAGCCTACAATAAACAAATCTTGGCATGGAGGGAAAATCTCGGAAGCCTGGGAGAACACTAATGCTCTGTTAATGTAGCACAAGATGCAAGCAACCCATTCCAAGTAATGGTAGGTCAAATAACTAGGTGTCAGTTGCTGACAAAGTAATCAGCAGAAACATAATTAATGCCAATCAATGTGTTCTTACTCCAAGAGAACATGTCAAACCTGATGTGATTTTCTTGGATTCACAAGTTTAGCTGATAAGGATAACCACAAAGATTTCTGCTCACTTAGTAGTGCATGATATTCTGATTAAAAAATAGACCTGTGATGATTTACAACAGCCATAAAGCACACCATAAGTGAGTTAAGAATAACTGCTACAAGGCCTCTGAAAAGAGTTGTCAGTAGGAAGTTCTCTTCATCAAATGCAGACTGTGTCTCACCCAGCCCCACCACCAGAACTGGGCCTGTTGCCTAACAATCTGGAAGTAAATAAAAAATCACAGCCAGTAAAGTTGATTGAGACGTGAAGTTTGACTGACTGGTAAATATAATGAAAAAGGCAGTCATAGACCCCGAATTGCATTCCATAGCAAGCACGCGCTTACAGATGAAATGCATTTTACGTGGTTCAATGCAAAGCTAAGAAGAAAGCATACAAACTGTTTCTACCAAAAGTGCCTCAGTACACACTGACTCTGAATAGGACGTAGTGTTTAAGGCAGACAAAGATGCTCATCTTGTACTACCGTGTGATAAAAGGGGGCTAATAAGAGCCTTGAATGTACAAGAAAAAATGTTTCTTACCTCTCTGGTGTAGAAAGGTTATTTTATGTTTGTGTAACAGTACTAGCGAGACGTAAGTCTAGAATGGTATGTTCAGTTCTGTTGTCACCCCTAAAAAGATGCTGGAAAAGCAAAGAGGGAAGAAAATAGACACAAAAATTTTTGAAGGGCTGCCTGTGGGACTCTCGGAGCTTAACCTGTTTAGCTTGTCAAAAAGAAGACTGAGAAGCGACTTGTCTGCAATGTACAAGTACCTTCATGGGAGAAAATGCCAGCTACAAAAGGAGAAGAAAAAAGAAAAAAGAGTAGGAATCACTGACTGGAAGCTGAAGCAGGACAAATTTGTACTGGAAATGAAGCATAAATTTCAACAGGGAGGGTGGAACAATCACAGGCATAAAACGTGGATGTCCCATCCCCTGCTGTCTTTAAATCAAGACTAAATTCTCATCTGGGAAAAAAAAAAAAAAAAAAAAAGATGCTTTCATCAAACACAAGTTCTCTCCTGTTATTACATTGGCAGCTGAATAAAAATGTGAAAGACCTGCAGTGCACAAAAGGTCAGGTTGCTTGATCAGACTGTGATTCCTTTTAGCCAGAAACTCTGCAGACCCAGGAATTACATTTGCGTTTGCTCAGTCAAATGAGCCATGCTGTAAAAATCTGATCTCCAAGAAGTAAAGAGAGGGTCCAGTCCTGTCACCTGCGAACACGTGAGTCCCTACTGCTGCTGTGGAAGCAGATGGGGAGCTTGGAGAATCAAAACTAACACTGTGTTGCTGCTTGATCTGTCTTCCTTTTTGTTGACTTCAGAGGTTTGAGGAACAAGCCCTAAAAATCAGCAAAACATGAGCACAAGGTTGTCTGTGGCATAGCGTTGTGAGGAGTGCTGAACTTGCTCCTCTCATCTGGAAGATTATCTTTAACCCAGACCTGTGGGTATTACTCAGTCATTTCGTGTTATGCTGCAGTGTAGCAGGTGAAGAACGTGTACAAAGCAGGACCAGCTAAAGGCAGCTGCAGAGTCCAGGCAGATCTTCCAGTTCCCAGGACAAAACAGCACTGCAATCCAAGATAACACTTCCATATGTATTCAGAAATGGTTCATGGCTTTTTCAGTCATCTAGTCAGACCAACTGCATAGCACCAACCATAGGAGGATAAGAATTGCCTAAATTTATAGGGATCTCCACCACTGACAGACCGTGTACTAACGTGCACTCACAGGAGGATGCTGCAGCTCACCTCCTGTTGGAGGACGAAGACGTATGTAACGGGGCTGGGTCCTTCAGGTCGCGTGGCTGAACTTCTCGCTGCACTCTGAGCAGAGGGAACAGGGAAAAGAATGGAAAAAGGCAGAGGGGAAAAAACTGAACTCTGTTTTGCAGCTAATTATTAATCATACGCAGTTCCCCCACATTTCGAGTGTAGTTCCTCGGTCCCTGCAGAAATATGCTTTAGCCTTATGACTCAGAAACAAGCTTTTCTCTTTCTCTCTCTCTCGCCACATCTTTTCCTGTTCTTTTGCCTCTTTTCCCCTCTGCATCATCACACACCTTCATTCCTTTCTCTGATCCTTCTTTCTCCAGCTCCTACTTTCCAGTTTTGGTTCCCTGCATCGCTTTCTCTTCCATCATCTCTTTTGCTCTGTACTGTTTTCTGTCATATTCCCTCTCTCATAGCTCTACAACAGCAGTGCCTTGACACAGAAAATGTAATCTGTTCCTATCTGAAGAATAATACAACTGCAGACCCAGACTGTTTAATAAAAGCATTGAGTATACGGCAAGAGCGGCTTGTGAGTCCCTGAGGTAGAGGTAATATTTTGCATTAATATTTGATTCCTTATTTAGGATGCTAAATCAGATGCATGAAATCTCTGGGGAAGAATTGAATGCAGAGTTCTGTTTAACTGATGGAGTGCTAAGCCAGGCTGCCGGACCATCCCCTCTTGTCTTATAGCCAGACCTCTCAGAGCTGCCCCAGTTTTAGATGGAGCACAACCTGCAGCTAGTCTGAGAACCAGGGGAACAGTGCTCATGAAGCCCTTGCATTGCTTAGGCTAAAATTCCCTGCAACTGCATCGCCCTCCAACATTCATCGCAAGTTATTTCTTTCTTCGGTGGAGTGCCTAACACCAAATGCTGAGTCAGATCCCTCCCCACGTACCTCAGACCAAGCAAAGAAGATGATTAGACACTTTTTACTCTCTCTGTTTCTCTCTCGCACGCATATAGGCACTCACATATGCAGAGGGACGTCTCCACCTTCCTGCATCCACACATATGTGGCAGGGGGGATTAAAAAAACCCTGTCACTCACTCTCTCAAAATGCATAAAGCCAAAGTGATTTGGCCCCTGTTGATGATGAAGAGTTCCCAGCTTTCCCCTCAAAGCTTCATCCAGTTAGCGCTTGTATGCTCCCTTGTGTTACCCCCAAAACATGTGTGCGCACCCCTCCCTCACCCTTCCTGCAGGTGATCCTGAGACCCTCACCTCCGGAGCACCCTCGCTCTTTCAGATCTGCTCCTGGCTGAGCTCTTCTCTCCCCTTCCTGAAGCCCTGCATCTTGTGATGGCTCTAGCAACATCCTCTTTCCCTTCCCAAGCCAGACACTGGGGTAGCTCTGGGCATGTTTTGTTCTCATTGCATTTTTCTGTACTTAGAGTGTGGGAGAGAGTACAGATGTATCCTCTATTTGTCGTTCATCTACCCGTACCTTGAAAAATATCTCCTCTCTTCCTGAGAGAAGGTGATGGGCTGGGAGGGAGTAAGAAACAGGCCAGAGCCAGAGCCTGCCTCTCGCTGGAGGCCTTGCTGCCTTTTCTGCCCCAGGAGGCCAGCGAGGTTGGGGAAGATGGATCCTTCGTGCTGCAGGCACGGCTGCTGTTCCGGCAGGCATCAATGCTGCAGGACATTCAGTCAGGCAGGAATCACGAGGCTTGGGAAGAAATGAAGTCTCTGGCCTGGATTTTTGGTCCCAGGAAGTCAGAGCTATAAGAAGCTGTGACCTTCGCATACCACTTCTTGAAGCTAAAGCTCCCATCTACTCTACCCCCAAGAAGCCCTAGTACAACAGCTCCTCACTGCGTCTTCCACCCTTCATCTAGGCACTTCCCACAACCACCCTACCTGGCTGGGCTTTATTCTGGACAACACAGTATCTCACCATCTCAGGGCGGCGGGAGAAGGGAGGTGACTTGCTTCACAAACACCCAGAAGGGCAGAAAGAGGAATAGCAAGGAAAAAAAAAAAAAAAGAACACTTTTTTTCCTTCTGGGCTTGGGCATTCTGACAGGCACAATGAAATGCGTGGGTGTCACTTGGCAGGTGTGAATCGTTCAGGCAGGCTACAGTACACATATTTAGTTGTTTTAAACTGTCTTCATACATCAGACCTCGCAGCCCCTTAAGACGATTTATTGCGGCAATCTTTCTTTGAAAGGATTAATGTCATCCAGACCTGGCTGCTTGGCCATTTGCATCAAGGCTGCCAGCCCGATAGTTGACAATTCCTCTATGGCCATTTCTTCCCTGAGTCATTTAGGGGAAGATCCATGCAGGGAAGGGGAAATTTTGGAGCTTAATCCCCAGCACCCAGTAATGTCCTGTGAGTAAAATGACTTTCTGTGGCTCCTTTCTGCTAATACACAGAGCAACACCTTGGCTGAGCAGAGAAATCCCACCCGGAGCCTGGGGGCAGGTTTGGGAAGGAGGTACAGCCAGAGGTCGGGAACGTCACACCCTCTCCTGTTAAGGCTGAGGCTGACTCACTGCGTGACCCTCGTGGGCAAAACGCCTGCCTTTGCAGAGCTTGTTTTCCTGCGGTAGTGACAGAGCTCAGTGCAAGACAGGGAGTCTAAAAAATCATTGCTGAGGCTGAGCAATTAGGCGTGCACGTGTGTGTAGTGTTTGGCAGAGTCCAGCATTAGATCTGACTTCACGAAAGCAGAGGATTTATTTTCTCCTGAGGAACAGTGATCAGCCTTATCTCAAGCATAAATTGGAGTAACTTTCCAGTTGTTCTAATTTCCTCATGAAAGCAACACAAATATTTTCTCACCTCAGAGCTAGCAGCTCCTTCCCTCTCATTCATTGCTGGCCCTGTGTTTCCCCACCTGGCCGCACAGGAGCCGCTGGGCAATTAGCTTTCCTTCATCAGGCTGCCTGCCAGCACGCTTAACCCACCAGTTTCCCAGCAGAATCATTGCAGTTTTGGGGAAGCCAAAAACCACTACCACCACAGACAGACAGGCTTGCCCTCTTGCCCTGTGCAGTGCACGTACACAGATGCTCCCCATACACATGGATTACGTCATCCCCATTATTAACTATTTTTAACTTGTCTTTCTGTTCGATTTTTCACCTCAGAGCACCTTGCTATACGTGCATCTTTATCTTTCCGTGTGTTTAAGCTGGCCTCTCACTGCAACAAGCAGAGACCTGAAGGCTCTGCAGAACCGTGTTATTGCCAGGCAGTCTCTCTACAGCACCGTACCCTGGCTTCCAAGGGCTCATTTTCTTCCTGATGTAAAATACACTGTTCTTCACGTCCTTCTTTTGACTACTGCTCCCAATCCTATTTTGGTCATATACATTTGTGCTATAAATGGTCTCCTAAAATCAGAGCTTATCAATATTGGCTCTGGGCTCATGGCTTCTTTTATTGCATCAAAGGTGCATTGACATTCTTCCATCTAATTTACTTCTCTTCTTATTGGTTTTATTCAGCAAATTGGTCAGAGGAACATGGTAATAGGCAAAAACTCAGAAATAGATCTCTGAAAATAACCTTCTGCCCCTAAAACTGTCTTGCTTTTGGAGCTAGGAATTCAGCGCTACCCCTACAGCTCCAACTTTAGGGAGTACTTGGGTTGAATTTTCCCAGTGCCGTTCAGATACTCAAGGTATTGGATCTCTGAACCAGCCAATGTATGTTTTACAGAGGAAGAAAGCCAATAGCCAGCCACAATTTGGCTGTTTTGTTTAGAACTAATTTCACTGTTATCCATCTAGGTTGCCCTATCCTCTGCTTGGGGCTGTAGAAATGCGTCCACGAGATGCTGGAAGCCCATCTGTGGTCCCCAGAGTCCAGAGAGCAGTGTAGCCTTTTAGAGCTGGCAAAGCAGATTTGTATTTGCATCCCATCCCCAGAGCAATCAGCTACAGACACCAGCAAGGTCTGGTGTGGTAATATGTCTGGCATAATTTTGTAGATCTAGCAGATCATTTAGGTGAAGCAAAGGGTAACTGGGGTGCTTCAAAGCAGAAGTTCTTCTTGGGAAGAACTGAATGCTGCAGACAGACAGCAAAGGCGGTGATTCTGTTTGCTCTGGGTACCAAAAGCTGTGCTGTTTCCTCTCTTCACCCAAGGCTTGGAGGACCGTTTGTGGGGAGAAGCATGTCTGTTTGACACCCTGCATTGCCCTGCATTGGTCTGCCTTTGCCTAGGTACAAACACCTTGCCAAACTTGTTAAGGATGTGTGCTGTTCCCACTAGCTATTCCTTTGGCAGCATCCTCCCCCTTACCCCCAAAATACCTTTGTGCTTCTACATACAAAAGAAAAAAAGCGAGGGTCTTTTTTTTTTTTTTTTAAATCATGAAGTACAGTTCAGAGCTTCCTGGGATTTTGTTCAGGCCATAGTCATAGTAAATCAATGCCAAAAATTCTCCTCTGACTGCTGCATCCCATACTCTTCACATCCCACTTTCCCTCTCTGCCCAAACACTTTATCTTCAGTTGCAGGTAGTAGCAACAAAGCTTTTCCTCACTGCCAGCCTGGTTTTATCAGCCAGCCTGTCTTGCCTGCTTTTTTTCTGCTATTCTCCCGTACAAGCTTCTCTCTCTCTTATCTCTAAACTGTGGTGAAAGTGTTTGGAGTTTAGCTTTGGACTGAAGTCCAGGAGGTGTCAGGCTGTCAGCCATACAGCGCATCAAATGGAGAAGGTCCTGCTGAATCCTCTGCGACCTCCAACTGGACAAACAAAACATAGGACAAAATCACCTGAGCTCCATTCACCTGCTTACATTTCTTCTTAGGGCCTGATTCATCCTCTCTGCTAACTCATCCATCCAGCAGTGACCAAAGGACATTCAAATGTTTTTTCTTGGAGGAGGAAGGCCTGAAAGTAGCCCTCTACTCCATCAGAGTTTTGCAGCCTAGTCAGAAACATTTAACCAAGTCTGGCAGAGCTCTTTTTGCTGTAGTGCTGCGTAATGGAGCTCCCTCTGGCCATCAGGTCATATTATCACAGATAATCAGAGCATATCAGTTTCACACAAAGCTCAGCCAGACAAGCAAGACAAGACAATCTCCAATGCACCATGAATATCTCACTCACATCACACATCATTTGGCTTTTAGCAAGACCACTCTGTCACAGCATATAATGTATAGTACCTGTCTGACAGGGCAGCAGTGAAAATCAGGTTATGGCTGTAAAGTGTTTTACTGGTAAAGCCTATTTATTCTCTTTATCCTTGTTCTGAATCTGGACATTTCAATATCTATGTTTCTCTGTTTGTTTTAGGGTTTGAGTTTTTTGTCATCATGCCTCAGAAAACACTCCCTTCCATTCAGTAACACCAGACAATAGAGTTTCTCAGACTGTAGGAGGGGAGGAAGCAGTGTGCCACAGTAATGATTATCACAGGGTAAGAAACACGGCCAGAAACTAACACAGAGTGCAAGAGGTTTCTTGACCAAAGGGAGGTCTCGTGGAGGGACAGGATGAACCTGCATCCAGCTGCTTCTCCATCTTTCAGTCTGCATTGAGCACAGAAGGATCACAGAGATGTGGTGGGATGTCACTTACAACTGGAGCCATGGTCATGGATGGGAACAGGTTGTTTAGGGAAGAGATGGGTGGGGAGTTTAGCCCTGTGTAAAAGAGCTCCTTAACCACAGAGAGCTGCAATGAAATGGTAGACGTGCTCGTTGGAGTCTCTGAATCAAGGTCAGCAGAGAAAGAAACATGGGGATGGTGTGTTGGGTATCCATCATAAACCACCTGGCCAAAAGGAGAAAGTGAATGAGACAAAGCAAGGGCAGTGCTCTTCTTCCTGCTCACAAACAGGGGGAAATGGTGGTGAACGTGCCCACAGAGCAGTTAGAACAACAGTCACTGTCCCATTCAGCCATACAGTAATTGAGTTTAGGATCTAGAGGATGGCTGGGAAGGTAAATGTCAGAGTTAAGACTCTGGACTTCAGAGAAGAAACTTTGCCTTTTTAAAAATACATTCTAGGCAGAATCACCTGAGAAGCTGTGACAAGGGGTTAAGGTAGTCAGGACAGCTCATCAGTTCTTGAAGCAAAATTACTGAGAGCTTAGGAGCAAACCATCTTTTTGGGCAGGAAGACCAGGTATTTCAGCACAAGGCCCACTTGGATAAGCAAGGAAAGTCTCAATGAATTAAAATGCAAAAGGAGAGCACACAAAAAGTGGAGACAAGGACAGACATCAAAGGAACAGTATAGAACCATTTCTTGGATCCTTGGGGATGAAATAATGAAGACCAAAGCAAACAAGGAACAGAGCAAGAGAGACTGTAAACCTCAGCAAGAAATGTCCAGATGGAATTCATTTTAAAAAGTCAAGGCTAAAATAGTATTAGCACATACTCAGCAAACAGAAGATATGTGAAATGTTTCTGGTAACAGCATAGGTCCTAGGGAGAGGAAGCACCAACTAAACAGAAGGTTTTAATACAAAAATGCGCTGAAAATGTTCCTTGTTGCTTTGGGCGCCTAACAAAGATGAGGAACAATCTGACTCTGGCAAGAGTTTACATCAGCTGTTTGCTTGTAGCACTTCTGGCAATTTCTGGAACTGGAGATCAGAGAAAAATGATGAGACCAGTCAGAGGACTAGAAGGTCAAATTTACAGCAAATATTACAGAAGTGAAATCTATATCTGTGGGATAATAGATGACCAAAAGGGAACACAGCTATTCATCAATAGCTAAAGGGCAAGGCTGCTATGGAGGCAGGGAGACAAGCTGGCATAAGCAGGAGCGAGAAACGATATTTCCAACTCGGTAGCAGGAAAGTTACCTGGCCAAGTTGCACTGGATCGTGGAAGAGTTCTCTGCGGGCAGAGATGGAAGAGGTCCCACCTCAGTTACTTCGGGTTTTTAGCACAAGGTATTTGTTTAGATAATGAGGTTGATTGCTCTCTCTCCTTCTTTTTGCTTGTTATAGTGTCCTCAGAAGGCGACAGTGTCACTGCATTCGATTGCCCTGGGTTTCTGCCTGCCGTATGCTCTTCTACCTTCCCCTGAACCAAAACATCCAACAGGGGTTGCTGCAAGAGACCAAGGTTTGGCTGTAAATCCAAACCTGATGTTTGGTAACCCATTTCTTGGGGTCTCATTGTAACAGAACTGACTTCTTTATCTCTGCCTCAAATGGCAGAGCACAGCAGGAGCCACAAGCATCTCCCATGGACCAGCTTCCTGTCTCCAGGCAAGTCTGTTAGCCAAGCCACCCAGTTCCTTTGCAGTGAAGCCTCGTTCAGCCACACGTAAGGGACACAAACAAGACTTGGACTAACAAGGTGTTGGAAAGGAGCATGATAAGGATGCTGGGTGCCTGGGAGAGGTGAATCCTCCCTCACTGAAGGCCATTTCGGGAGGAAGAGTCCCTCAGTTGCCAGTGACAGCTGCCGAGCCGTTAGAGAGAAAAGCACTTGGTAATGATGTGCGCGCTTTGCTCTGTCAACACTAAGGTTTGTCCCCCGGTTACCCTCCCCAGCCTCACCCTGTGGCTGGATTTCAGCCAGAGGAAGCCCTTCAGAAAATGGAAGTGGATGCATCTTTCACAGTCATTAGCGGGGATCGTGCTAATGGGATGTCATGATAAATACTGACAGCTAGCTGAGGGCAGCAGTGCACCCTGTGAGACTCCAAATGAGAGGGCAGCAGATGCTACAACAAGCTCAAAGCATGCCCGTGGAGCGGGGGGAGGCAGTGGGGAGCAAAAGCAAGCTGGCGGGCAGGCGGGCTGGTGACGAGAGAAGAGAGCTTGCTGCTTCAAGGTCACCAGCCTGAGAGCAGCCCTGGGTGCTGGCAATGCTGCAGAGAGCAAGCGGCAAAAGGCCCTGGCTGCATTTTGCATATCAGAAAGGCGATGTGTCGCTGCAACCTCAGGAGGGTCCCACGCTGCAGTGGGTGTTAGCTGGTGTGCGTGGGGAGCGCAGGGAGGGAGAGCGAGGGGATGCAGGGCAGAAGGGGGCACAGGCAGGACCCCATAGGTGCTACTAAGCACCACGAGTAAGGGTAGCTTCAGGGAAGGGATGATGTGCTGGCATATGGGGAGAGGATTGCTTGACTCACTTTATTGTTTGAGCTCATATGCATGCAGAAAAAAACAGCATATAGCCTTTGTACCTCAGGGAATGGACCAGCATAGCTACAGTCAGATAATTATACCATTAAATCTATGCTAATACTACTAAGTTTGGTCATGAATTTTTTAACAAACCAGTGTTTCATTGGAAAATACCAACTGATTTTATCAAAGATGAAACTTCTCTCAAGGACAAGCACATTTCAACTCAGAAAAGACAATAAGAGTCAGAACATGCATTTATAACAGTGAAGTGCTTTCAGGACATTTCTCTCTAAGCAGGATTTCTAGGTGAATATCCATCCATGAATTAGGGATCAAGGGACCTCAAATTGTGGATCCTCCACCCATAACAGACACTTTGATCAGCAGGATGTTAAAGAGCCCTTTCTGACCTCTCTGATTTGGTCCCCCTGAAAAATCTCAAAAGAATCTGATTTTCATTCCGGTGAAGATCATAAAACAATTTTTTGCATCCCAGAGTTTGGTGGGGCAGGAAAAATTAGTTCATTCTCTGCTTTTAGTATAATTCACCCTCAGGGAAATGCTGTTCTAGAATAAAAGCAATCTCTTCATTTTGGAGTAATTACTCATATTCCAGAATAGATTATGCACATGAGGGAGTTAACATAGCTAGAGCAGTAACAGTTCTGTTGCTGTACCAGTCGACTTCCCAGTACATTCAAGTCTTAAAGGATACAAAAGTAAACGCATACTTTTTCTCTTACTGAGTACTAGCTCTCCTTAGGTCAATGTCATTTATAGATGCCCTTTGTAAGGACAAGATTAGTCCTGTCTGACAACATTATATCCACAAAGACAGATGCAGGATAAACCATGACTTGCTTGAGTTGTTAACACCAACTTTACTTGCTGAGCAGCACTGGTGTTCAGAATTGGTGTGCACACATGTCCCTGGACAGACACACACGTATGCACACATACATGGAGCCTTTGTACATTCATGGTTATCTCACATCCCTGACCTGATCCTTGGCTGATCCTGAGGCAGGAAGTGTGGAAATAACAAGGATGCTTTTTATCACGGATGAGATTGAAATAAGGAGGGGATATGAGGTGCGTGTGGTGTCAGCACATCACGTTACACCCACCATCATTTTTCTCCCAATATTTCTCACTGGAAGTAGCTCTGAAGGCATCACAATAATGACTATTGGCAGGATTTGTGTGGGAGAGGTGCTGAGAGCCAAACAAGCCCAAAGACTGAATTGCCGTTTGAGTCGCCTACACAGAGTGGCCTCTTCAGAGCTAAGATGAGGTCATCAGATGGAGGAGGATGGAAAGGAAGGGAATTCCATATCAGTGCTCATGAGCTCATCCCATCTCTTTGCACAGAGAGCTTGTCCACCTGTTTCAGGTTGGGTGGGATTGCCTCTTAATCTTCAAAGAAGCCCATCAGCATGAGTACAACCCATGCAGAGTATGGCACAGGGGTCTGAAAGCTTTCTGAGCCCTTTTATGGCATTGCCACATCACATTGTCTCAGCACCACTGTGTGATGCTCTGTTTCAGGCTGGAAAGGGAGTTTCACATTGCAAAAATGACCTACCTGGCCCTGTACTATAAGCACTCAAAAATGACAGCTTAAAGGTTGAGATGCCTTTAACAAAAAGCCCAGCACAGTGACCCTTCCATTTGCTAGTGGAGCACAATACAGCAATCACCAAGACTCTTTCATACTTCTACAGAACCTTTAATTTTCAGCCTGTTGTCCTTTTCAAGCCCTGGTTTTGCCCATTGGCACATTGGCACACACTTCTTCACTGCTGATTGACATGGAAATAGCATGTCTTGGCATTCCGCTCTTTTTTTTTTTTTTNCACTCAGCACAGCTGTAATCAGTTTGGTCTGGACAGTGCTCAGGAGATCTCCAGAAAGCAAGTTCAGAATGTCAAATGTATTGAAGCAGAAATGTCCAAGCTACCTCTGAAGCAGAAACCTAAGCATGACTCCATTGGACTGGCAGAGGCTGTTCATGCTGAGGGAGAGGTCATGGTCTTAGACAAACCACACTGCAAAGCAAGCTGAACAACATTTACTTGTCTGCAATGACAAATTCTGCTCTCTCAACAGATTCAGACCTCCCATTAGAGAAGCCTCTGCCCAAACACCACTACCCAGCATGGCAAGGCTGGCATCAGCAGTTGACATTCTTAAAGGAACCCAAGGGGGGTCACCAAGACTGGATGAATGAAAATCTAAATGCATATCAGAGAAGAACGACGTGTTTCTTTCTGTGTGCCCATAACCTGCAGCAGGAGGCTGATTCTGTTCTAGCAGAGGGTAACCAAAAGCTTCTGTTGCGTTTGTGAGATCTCCTCACAGGCTCATGTTGGAGGAGGCCATGTGGCTGACTACGACAATCCCTAGGGATTTAGGGCTGCCTCCCATTTAAAGACCAAAAATCAGAACTAGAGCCGTTACCCAGATCGGGACACTGCCTAATCACGGGAGATTTCCAATCCGACCTCCAGGTGTAGGTCTTTCACAAAGGCCTTTACACCTGTGACTTCACCAGCCCGCAGGCATGCCCAGCTCACACCCCAGCCCTAACCACCGAGTTGGGGGACCAAAGCAAGGCGAGCCCTGCTCAGCCACAGGACGTTGCACAGGCACCCCATCGGGCAGCGCTGCCCTGGCATGTGCCTCCTTCCCCACCTGGGTGCTTGGACTCTGCCCCCACGTGTCCAGTGCCAGGAAGGGAGCCTGCCTTTGGGGCATGTCCAACTGATGGCGATTGCGTGCCTCCAGGACAAGCCAATACTGTGCGAGGCAGGTTTCAGCCTTTGCAGGCAGCGCTGTTTGACCCTTATGCAGACCATTCATTCCCGTCATACAAAAGAAAGTCTTGTTTAATTCGATGTTGATGAAAGACGTGGAGCGGAGAGGAGCTCGGAAACAGAAGCCACTTTCTCATATAGCCGAGGAGCTGGGTGACAACTGGCCTCTGTTCTCCACCCCCGGACTCCCTCCGCCTCCCCACGAGGACAGACAAAGGACGTGTCACGATCTGCTGTTGGAAAAAGGAGGACTTGACATCACTGTCAGTACAGCAGTTGTGGAAAGCAGGGCCCTTTGCGTCCTTGTGGACTTGAGATTAATATTCGCTGTTAGGAATGACGGCACACGCAGATCTGCTGCGGTCCATGCGTGTCGAGTGGCAGAGCCTGCCCTGGCTTTCCCTCCTCAGAGACATGGGTTCTCTACGGCAGCGCTTTCAAAAACTGTACCAACCATGCTTTCAACAGATAGCTCACTTAAGAAGTAGTTTTGTTTTGTTTTGTTTTGTTTTATAAAAGCAGTTACTTTTATGGAAGAGCCTTGTTGAATTTAACAGAGACGAGACTGGCAGAATGGCTCAAAAACTATTCTTAAAGCTGACAATTTTTAATAGAGAGTGACTTCTTTTTTTCAAAGCTATCCTATAGAAATCAACAGTCAGCGTATAACTCTCTGCTCGATATTAGAGGATGGCTCATAAATTGATTGAAAGCTAAATACATATTTTCCTTTTTGCAAAACTTTTCCAGAGGGGTGGGATGCTGGAGTGTCATCCCCAATGTGCACATGGAGCTCCCACTCAAACCACTCAATAGTCCAGGGGGACCAGAGGGGCTGGCTGCCTTCAGGTGATGACTATATATCTTCAAGTTTCTCACCTGCTACCTGGGCTAGGGAAAATTCAATTTATTGTCACCTGAGCTTGCATTTCTTTAAACTTCTCCATCAGTACTATGTTCATCTTCACCTCCATATGCAGGGCATATGCAAATACAAGCGATTGCTTAACCCAGGCGGAAGGTGTGTGAAGGCTCTGGCATGCACACAGCAACCCTGACAAATGTTTGTGCTGCGTAGCTGTACATCGATTCCCAGGTTTTTTTGGCAAACATGGAACCCCTCTGCAGTCGTGACACCTCGTGACCAGCAAAGAACGAGGCGGAGAGCCATGGCAGCGCAGAGCCAAAGCCTTGCTGGTGGCCGGGAGCCGAGTCCTCGCCGCAGCTCCTTGCTGCACCTTTGGAGTTGTGGTACTGAAGGAGCCGCCTCCCGATGGAAGAATAACAGATGTGTTCACCACACATCAATCTGTCTCTGTCTGGGTCCTTACGCGGCCCCCATCATCATCCTATTCAAGAGCCTGCAAAGTATTTAAAAATAGCAATAACACTAACAATCTCCCTTTCTTTCCTCCCCAGCTTGTAGCAGAAATAGCTTGATTAGTGTACAGCTCTGGTGCTTCAAGGGGGAGAGAAATGAAACTGCAGAGCCTGCAGAGAAGCCTTTCAGCTTTCTTCAGGCAGCAATTGCTGGCTGTTTCGCTGGAGCATGGGCACTTCAAAGGATGGCAGGCTTCAGATCAAGGACTGCTTGCTCTGTCACACACCTTCGGAGGATGATTTCCAACGAGGAGAGAGGCACTGCCACAGCATTGGACCCAGGAAACACATGCTGACCCCTCCCTACCTCCTGCTCTCGCTTCTTCACCAAGCCCAGAAGGCTGAGAAGAAAAGGAGTTTTGTGCACATGGGTTTTCTGTCCTGGGGACACAGGGATGGCTAGGCAGCAGGTAGCTTAATTGGCTCAGTGAAAACAGGATCAGGCTGCAGCCTGACCAGGGGCTCGGCAGGCGAGACCACCAGGGTCCCATCTTATCCCTCATACGTGCATGCGAGGGGTGACTGAGGGAACCATTTGTCTTCTCCAGAGCTCCCCCTGAGCAGAAAGGGAGTGCAGCTTCTTCAGGTCGGGGGGAAGGTGTAACCCACTTTAGTGCCAGCAGCATTCTGAGACGCACCACACCAGCCACTAACTGTGCTTGCTTCTCCCCTGCCCTGCGAGTTCCCAGCACTGCTAACAGACAGGCGCCCGTGGCACACAGTCGCACACCCGCCTGCAACAGAGGACACCCTCAAGGTCCCTGCTGTCCTGCAGCCAAATCCCTTGGCAGAAGGATTTTCAAGGATCTTGGTCAAGCCTTTGAACAGAAAGGGTGGTTAGGCATTGGAACAGGCTGCCCAGGGAAGTGGTGGAGTCCCCATCTCTGGAGGTATTTGAGGGACGTGTGGATGCAGCACCAAGGGACAAGGTTTAGTGATGGGACTCGGTAGGTCAGGTTGATGGTTGGACTTGATGGTCTTGAAGGTCTTTTCCAGCCTAGACAATTCTGTGATTCTATGATCTCAAAGCACCCAACGCCTGGGAAGGAGCCCAGCTTTGCAGTACCCTCAGGACAGAGTTTTCCACATCATGTTGTACTTCCAGTGGAGGAAGCGTGGGTAGGGAGAGGATGGGTGGCCTGGGATGTCACAGCATGCCAGGGGGAGCTGCCATCTGCTGCGCTGGAGTGCAGATAGCTGCGCTGGTCACAGCTGTGGTGGCAGTGGAAGGAGGAAGGACGTGCCAGCGCAGCAGCCCCACTGCCATGTGGCTGGGGACACTGACTGCCACAGGCAGTGCTTGCAGGATAAGGGAGGTTACGGCATGCTGGACACCCCGCTGCCCCCCTCCTGTAAGTCTCCTCTAGCTGCTCTACCGAGAAATGCTCTCTGCACATCTTCCTAAGACTCCCAGAGTTGCCAGCACTTTTGGATCTAATCTCTTCCTCCTGCCTTTGCCCTCGACCAGGAGGTCAATATCCTTCTTAACTGACCTCTCCTAGAGAGGACCCAGGCCAGGGTGTTCACCCAAACTTGGGTCCCAGTCACTGACCACACAGGATGCCTGTGGCCAATCATCCATCAGTTATCACCTCTGCAAGGCCCTTCCCCAGCCACAGAAGGGTCATAACATCCCTGTCACTTCTCACGGGGATGCCGAGAGACTCAGCGCATTACAGGAGGGAGGCAATCGATTTCTGGGGTGCAGGTTTGCCTAAAACCAGGGCGCTGCAGAGCTGGAGCACCTCAGCGAGCTAGTTCTCTGAGCAGGGTGATGCTTCTGCCCGTAGTGCAGGATTAATTCAGACTTCTGCTGAGCCATCTGTGGGGAAGCATCTCACAATTTCCTAACACCCACACACTGGCTTTCAGCCCTGAGCGCACAGGACTTCTCTGGGCCTGCACCACACAACCTGGGGACTTTATACTACGGATGATGGATGGGTTTCTGGCTCGTGTCCTCCTGGTGAGGGCAGCCAGGGTTGCCAGGGCGGGCAGGAGGGCGGCTGTTTGCACCCTGCTCTGGCCGAGGGAGAGGTGAGTGAGCACGGTGCTGGTGGGCACGGCCGCGGGTCCCCGGTGTCCCTTTGGCAAGTGGAGAGGCCGGTGAGCAGCGGCACTGACACGCAGACACCCGCAGCTTGGCCCGTGTCAGGTTCGCCTCGACGCTGCACTTTGTAAACGTCATTCGGGCTGTAAAGCATCACTCGATGTCCCCCTTTCCAAGGTGTTTTGAGCAACGTCTGCTCCAGGAGCGTGGCTGAGACCTGTCGGCTCGCCCGAGCAGACAGAGCTCCCTTGTTCTTCTCCAGGAGCGCTTTCCAGCCAAGGATCTCACAACCCTTCGCCCCGCTTAGCGCATCCCACAGCAGGAGCTTTGTTACCTGAAGCCAAACCCGATCGACCAGTCCCCGTCCGAGCCCGGGACATCGCTGCCTGCAGCCCCCCACCGTTTGCAGCCTCCCGAGGAGAAACCCCCGGGCTGCGGCAGCCCCCACCACCGCGACAGTGAGCGGGGGCAGCGCCAGAAGGGGAACCGAGGCCCTCGGGGCCCTCCCTGCCCGCGGCTCGGCCCGGCGGCTCCTCCTTAAGGCGGCGCGGAACCCGCCGCCCGCTCGGCACCGAGCCCGGCGCTTCCCGAGAGCGCGGGGCGAGCGCGGGGCTCCGCTCCCCGCC
>VXAL01016762.1:385351-419657 GCA_013399475.1 Chauna torquata
CAGCCCCCCGGCGCCGCCGTGCCGCCCCGCCAGCTCCGCCGCGAGCCGCCCAGCCAGCGTGTCCGCCAGGTAAGCGCCGGGTGCGGGGAGCCGGGAGCGGGGGTGACCTTGCAGTCCCGCCGGCGGAGGCAGCCTGCCCGGCCTGCCCGGCAGCCGGGGCCCCGAACTTGAGGCGTGCTCGGAGCCCCGGCCGTGCGGCACCTCCCTAGGCAGCAGCATCCCCACCCGGACTGGAAATTTCCAGCTGCGGGGGTGCTCCGTGCCTCTCGGCGTCTGGCTGCAGCAGGGGCTCCCAGCGGGTCCCCCTCACACGCGCGTCCGGGGCACGCCGCTGTCCTCCGAGAGGTTTTGTCATGGGCACCGGGGAAGCCGAAGTCCGGAGCGGCGGGCACACGCGGCCCCGGTGGGACCGACAGCAGCTGCCCGCCTCCCCTCGGCATCCCCGTGGGGAACCGGGGGCTCCCTTCCGCACAGGGGGCAGGCGGGCTGGGAGAGAGGAGCAAGAACGGGAGGGCTGGGGAGGGTCTCTGCCCCTTGCCGCCGTGCCTCCAAGCAGGATGTGGGGGCCAGGGTAGCTTTTGGTCAGTGCCTGCTTCGTGATGCACAAGGGTGTCCGCCGGGGAATGCACTTGCAGGTTCTCTGGAGCAGCTGAGTTTGGGGTGGATGCTCCTGGGTGAGTTGGAAAGTACTTTTTTTCCCCCTCATTCTCCTGCCACTCACCCATCTAGCCCAGGGCTGGGGGTGAGGAGAGGCGGCTCACCCCAGCTAGCAAGTCTGGGGAGAAGCAGCTGGTCCCTCGGTACCTCCTTACCGGTCCCTCGGTACCTCCTTAGGCAGGCCTGCCAAGGGGCAATCTCCATGCACGCTCGGGAGAAGGGGTGCTCGGATCAGCGGGGCAGCACCGAGCATCCCTGTAGCACAGCGATGATGACTAGCAATAAATATCCATCCAACAACTTGAAGCTCACACGGCTCAGCGAGTGAGTGGGGGAGCAGCCTCTGCAGGTGCTTTCAGCGCCTTTCCTGCACTCGGAGGCCTCCTTGTGCAGAGCACATACGCAGGGTACAGCAGGGTACACACGCGGGTCTGGTCCCCTGCCCCTGCTTGGGTCCAAATCTCATCTGGCACAGAAGGGAGAAAACGGAAGGTGAGGCTCATGCCTCACATCCCTGGGCTGCCGAACGGCGTCTGTCTGAGGCATCCTGAGGGAGAGCCTCAGACAAGGCTGGGAACGGGGGCCACGTAACGAGTCGGGAGATGGGTGCACAGAGACAGCAGGATGGGATCCCAGCAGAAGGGAGGCCATTGCTGCTCCGAAGTGAGATACCTCGGCAGGGGATGCTGGGGAGATGAGTCTCAGGTAGTAGAGAGGGTTGCAAGGCAGGAGGGGGGCACTGGTGGAGCCGTGTGTGACAGCCTGTGTCACATCTGTCTGCACGCCACCAAGCCCCCTCCCTCCATGCCTCAAACCAGGATGCGGGGGCCAGGGCAGCTTTCGGTCAGTGCCTGCTCCGCGGTTTCCTGGAAGCTATCTGCTAGCGGGACACACGCTGTACGTGAGCACTGGCGGCTGAGCACACGCTGTGTCCCGGCGCGGGGCCAGGGATGCGGTGGCTGTGATTTCCCCCCTCCCTCCCTCCCTCCCTCCCTCCCGGGAACTGCTTCAGTATCGCTTGCCCAGCACTTCAGCCTGCACTGAATTAAGGCTCCGTAGGGCAGTTTGTGTCAGAGGTAGGTGCACCGAGCGGGTCACATATCGTGTCGGGTATTTCAGGAATCGGATAGTATCAATTCAGAGCCTCTTGGCTTCTTTGACATTTTTGGTGTAGTAGTAATAATTATAATTACAATAATTGATAAACCATTTAGGCAACCTTGCAATTCCAAAGCAGCCCAAGCGGCTGGCACAGAGCACGGCTGAGATGCAGCCACCTTCACAGTGGAGGGCCTCGGCCTGGCTTGCGAGACATGTAACAGCCATGGGATACAAAGTAAAGCAGCTGGGCTGAGGACACTCGCTCCCATGAGAAGGTTTTTTAGTGAGCAGAGCTCCCGCACCTTTGGGTTTCGTTACGGTGTCATTTAGGAAGACTGTTGCCTAGGGAGCTGTACAGAGCTATAGAGCAGCTAAATGCATGCAAGAGAGTATAATTCCAGAGAGTGCAGCCCTCCAGCCCTTCAATTCGCATGCTTCCCGTGATTTGGGAACATCTTTGTGGCCAGCACTCAGCATTGTTTAGTGGGGTCTTCCCCGCAGAGCATCCAGGGCGGTGTTGGGCAGCTCAAGGCAGTGTCTCCTGTGTACCCAGCGCCCTTTCTCCTTGCCCGTGCAGCGCTGGTGGAGGTGCTCTCTGCTGGGGCACGTCCCTTTGCTTCAGCAGCAGGCCAGGATCCGTCCCCAGTGCCTGAGAGCAAAGCCGTGCCCAGCAGGCGGGAGCCCAGGGCAGATTCGCTTCAGCCTTATCCCCGGGTTGCTTTCCTCCCCTTGTCACCAGGGTGGTCCCTGATGAAGGTCACCTCCCTGCAGCAATGCCCCGCACCCCACCCTGTTTCTCACTGCTGGTCCCCGCTGCTCCTCACCCTCGAGTTCCAGCAGGGCACTGTTTGGGAGGAACAGAGAGCTCCCAACGTACGCTGCAAGCCTTCCTGTGCCTGTGAGGGATGAGATATTTGATAGGTTCCAAAGATGCCCTTTACTGAGCATGCAAAATTGCCCTGGGAAAGCTCTGCAATTATTCTGCAGGATGTACACAGGAAAGATGGTATCTGTCCCATTCCTCCTTGTATTTAATTGTTCCTAATAAAAGAAGAAGCCTAACAAGGTGATAATAAGCCGGGCTGGAAACCAGGTCCAACACACCTGCAGGGCCCTGGTGAAGTCTTGAAGCCCTCTGCCCTTTGTGCTCCTGGCCTTTCTGTTTAATAATAAGCGTTATGCTCGTCCGTACAGCTTCCCGTCCAGAGATCCCCAAGTACTCCGCATACGTGATGAAGAGCACTCCCTGCCCACATGCAGAGAGAGCTGTTTGTCAGCATGACTACCCCCTCTTTACACGGGAGACGCTGCAGCTGATAGCGTCAGAGCTGAGACAGCCTCGGGTCGGATCGGATCGGATCGGCTGTCTCCCTGCCTCTCTGAGAAGCGCTGTCGAAGCTGGGGAGCAGCTCAGCCTAACGGGACTGCGATTTAAAACCTACTGCTACCATAATGAACTAAGAAATACAGCATGCAGATGAGACCTACGGCTAACATCACCCTCCTCTCAGACCCAAAGCATCCCTCCAGGCTGCAATATGCCTCCAAATTGCACCCCAACCTGTGGTCGGTTCCTTTATAAAGAACTCAGTCCTTTATCCTGTTTTAAGCTGTGCAGGCTCGTAATTAAGAGCTCTGAGAAGTCTCTTCTAGCTCCCTCTCAAGTGACATTAGTGCTCCTGAAGGTCTTTCCTTAAGAGCTCGAATTTATCTGCTTTGCCCATGTTCCCATGTGTTCAATCAGCTGCCTTGTTGGCTTCCTCTGCCGCGCAGTGCGGGGGGCTGAGAGCCTTCTCCCTGAGATAAAACCAGTGCACTCTGCAAATTCCTCAAAGTTATAAAATATGAGCTAAGTTTCCCCATGAGAGACTGTTTCCCAGGGCTATGACGCAGAGTTGAGATCCATAGCTCCAGCACAGGGTCCTGTAGCTCTTGCTTGCCATTTGTCCCTCCTCCGAGCAGGTATTCCCACAAATGCCTTACGCACACAGAGATGTGCCTTAAGATGGGGCTAGTTAGCTCAGGGAGAAAAACGAGGAAGGACACCAGGGTGAAAAACAAAGCAATCGTCATCGTAGAACAGGGAGAATGAATGCTTCTCTACATCGCTTTTCTTAGTAGAGGAACTGGATTGCATTCAGGAAAATGTGAAAGGTAGCAATTTGATGGTAAAAGTATTTTCCCATGCAGCGCATAGTGACATATGGAACTTGCTGCTACAAGGTGCTGCTGATGCTGGGTGGAGGATTCGAGGAAGGAGGAGACATTTTGGTAGATAATAGGTCATTCATCGCTGGACAGAACAGTCCATTTGAAATAGATCTATATCTTCAGGCTTCAACCTCTCACAGTTTTCTAGCAAAGGATTTCTTGTACCCTCCGAAACACACAGCACTGATCAATGTGAGACAAAGGACGAAAGGAGATGGATGTGCTTGAGCGAAGATCACCGGGGCAATTCCTATTTTCATTTCTATGCAGAAGCAAAAAATACGTGTTTTCCAGCCTGCATGCAAATGCTTAGCTCTGATAGGTGTGTTTTTTGTCAGCTGGAATGGATTCGGGTTAAGTTCTGATGAGATTTGAGCTGGTCCAGTGGTGTTCACACTGCCGCTTCCCCTGCCTCTGCTGTTGATTTTAACAGGCTGCCAGCAGCCTGGCAACTTTGTGTGGTGCTGGTTTATGAATAATGCTGCATTACAAAAGAAAATCATATTGTCCTATTGTTTGGATGTTACCCCATGGCAACAACAGCAAGGGCAGTTATTCCCGGTTCAGCCTGCCTCTAGCCGAGTGAAGCACTGGGATTACTCGAAGCTGGATGGGGTTAGCAGTCAGACAGTATCAGCTCTGGTTACACGATTTTAGAGTAACAGTGTTTCATTCTGCAAGTTCACGGTGGGTTTGTGTGTGGGAGTACAGGGCACATGGGAACTGCGCTTTGCTAGCAAAGCAGGATCGCTCCTAGGCAGTCCTTGTGTGGGAGAACTTGGAGGAAAAACCAAGGACCAGGCAGGCAGCAGCTTCCAGACCCTGCTCACCCTGTGTTGATGCTCCCATTGCAGTGCTGCAGGGTAGCCTGGCTCCAGAAGATGCTGTCTCTAAGGGCAGAGGTAGAGACATCATCTTAGCAAGGACCTCTGTGGGACAGAAATCTCCTGGTGCCTCCTGCTAAAAGCAGCACAGTCCATCCTTGCCCAGCAGGAGTAGAGGTTACTGGGTCCTCTCCCCCTTCCATGCCCCATGAAGTAGGATAGTTAATATTTGTCTCACCCTGAGCCTTCCTCATTCTGAAAGCGTTCTATAAACAGTTGTAAGGGGATATTTCTCCTATGGCTGGCAGATTTAATTTATTGCTGTCTGGTGATGCCCATAGCTGTGGGTTCGGCAGCAGTGCCGGGCTCCCTGCAAGAGCGACCTCATGGGTCCTCTAAAGCCCCAGCTATGACCACAGCAGCAGGAGTGCTGTTCATCAGGGCAAGCCCATGCAAAGTGCCACCTCTAAGGACAGTGCTGGGCAAGCCAAGGTGGCCGCAAAGGATCCAGCCGCCTTGTCCTCCCTGAAGTGCAGGGATGCCTGCCTCACTGGAGGCAACCCAGCCTTGCACGTTCCTTGGGTCCGTCCTCCCCTCCCCTTTGTCCAGCGGAGGAGCCCATGAAGACCACCAGGGTCATCTTAGCTTTCTGCCTCCAGATGCCCTATGGGCTGCTGCCTTCCACCTCCACGAGCCCTTCCCCCAGCCCAAATCCACACAAAGGTGAAAAGGAAGGAGGCGCCGATGACTTGCTGTATCTGCCAGCTTCCCTCTCCACCTCTGACGTGAATGAGGCCCTTCATGTGCTCCTCTTGAGCAAACACAGATGCTTTTGTTTTATGGGCTGGTGGGGTGGAATGGAATTAATAAATCAGAGCGCCAATGCTGTGCTGCCACATTCCTGCAATTTTAAGGCAGGATCACCAAAAAAAAAAAAAAAGCAAAATAGGCAATCTTCTCAGAGAGAGCTCGGATGCCCTGGCTGTCCCTCTTGCTTGCCGTCAGATATAAAGTTCAGTGGCCCAAGTGCAAGCCCAGGAACACCTCAGCTCCTATACTTCGAACCAAAATGACTCCTTTTGTACCTGCTTTTTCCTCCCTGCCTCAGTTTCTCTCTCCTTATAAGGAGCATGGTGCTGGCTGAGAGACTCAGTGAATGACCAGAGATAAAAAGCACCAAATACTCCTCTCAGAGAGGGCATTTATCAGTGTTCCTGTGAGCAAAATAACATCCTGCTGCTTACTGTCCCACGCCCTCTTTCTCCTTGAAGGGTAACCAGAAAAACCTTGCCAGGCTTTGCCTAGAATTAATTTTTTGATCCAGATAACAAGTTTTTAAAATCTCTTCATAGCTACTATCGGGTGTTGAGGGGCTAGGAGAAGATCTTTGTTGTCCCCTGTAATTAGCTAACTGTACGTCAGGCTTCAGGAGCATAATGCATACTGTGTGGTTAGTATAAGGTACAGTCAAAGGGGCTAAGACACTTTGTAGTCACTGCAAGGGTTTGGTTTTGTAGGTTTTTTGTTTTGTTTTGCTTGTAATGAGCTTTGGCACTTGAAAGTCATTTCTCCAGTGTGCTTATACATTGTTGTGCTTATCTTACCTGTGGGGGAACTGAGGCACTGAAGCAGGTGAAATGATTTGCCCTGATCCGCATACGTACACATAGTTGAAGCTACAAAAAGAACTGAGATATCGTGTTTCACAGTTGAGTGCTTTATCCTCTGGCCTCAGAGGAGGCCAGCAAAGACCTTTATCTTGTTTAGATGAGTGGATAGTCATTCCAAGAGGACGCTGGGGCAAGGGTATCTTTCTGCACTAATACATGTCCTAATGAGTCCTGTTGCTAAGCGGCTTCAATGATAGATCACGCATCTTCTTCACTAAGCATTGAAATAATTTTTTAATCATTAAAGCTAATAGAGAATTCTCAGAAACATCCAAATCTCACAGCAGGGGCTCAAATTAGCAAGCAAACAGAAACCAAATCCCGACTATCCCAGTGTACCTCCACAAAGCCCACAGGCGGCATCTGCTGAAGTCAAACACAAGCCAGGCCAAGCTGGATCACGAGGTTGTGCAGGGCAGCATCAGCGGCAAGCTGGCAAATCCTCCAGCTCCCAGGTCCGCAGCAAGTTTCCTTCCTCCCTTAAGCATGCATGCCAGCTGTGGATCAACAGAAAGGAGGCTGGGGGGTTAACAACTGGCTCCAGCTAACTGAGGTGTTCCCCGGCAGATCTTCAGAAAGGAGAAATTATTTGTGATTTGGCAAGTGCTATCAAGTGGCAGACCTCAGCATGGCCAGCGTTTTTCCCCTCACCCCATTTTTGTTCCCTGATACAGCCTCCTCCCCCTTACTCCCAACAACCTCTTGCAACCTACATTTTGTCAACAGCTAGGTATGTCAGGTGTCATCTCCAGCTCAGCCCCTGCTCTGCCTTCACTCACACGTCTCCCCTCCACGCTGGGATACCAGCACCTCTGGCAGCGTGGCACCCATAGGCTGCCCCATTGCTCTTCCAGCAATCCCAATGCATTTCCGGTTCTGCTTAGCAACTATTCCCGTGTTTCTCAAAGCATGTTACCAAATGATAACAGGAGCTGTCCTTACAGCAAAAATGACGTTTCTAACTGTCATGTTAGAACAAGACTCCTGGAGCATTAAGGAAAACACAACAAATCTCTTATTACTTGATATGCATCAACAGCTCCCATTACAAGGGAAGGCACAGGACACCGCTGAGCACTTCATTAAGATCAGCTCATCACCGCTGACCTCTGTACGGAGAAGACTTTTGTGGGTGAATATCGGCTACCCCCAAGGATTCTTTGGGAAATGATAATTAAAAGTTGCTCCTAAAGCACCACCTCTAAGAGCTTTGGGGGACGGCGCTCCCTTCTCTTGTCCCCTGCTTTGATTACAAATGCCTTATTGTTCATGTATCATGACCAGTCTCCCTGCTGGCGCTCCCGGTCGCAACATTACCCTGCTAGACAAACTCTGCACGCTTCATCCCACCTAACAGCCTCTTCTGGAGGTGCTGCAGAGGACCCTCATGGTGCTCCTGTCAGTGCCTACTCAGAGGATCCCATTCAGCAATAGATAGGCTGCCATCAGCTAGTTTTGTTCACAGTCCAGAAAGCCAAGCCACACTGGGATGTTGCTCGCTAGAAGTCAAACTGAGCCCTGTAGCTGTTAAACACTGGTGCAGAATAGTCTGTAGATGTGATTTCTGCTCTTTCGTACTCCCTTCTGCATGCCACTTAGCAGACGGCTAAAATCTGATACTAGATATTTCTCTCCTGCACGGGTCCTGACCTGCGCATCAGATGACAAACACACGTGGCCTAGAAATTAGTTGCAGCAGCAGAACCAGGAGGCCAGTTTCCTGTGTTAGCTCAATTTGGGTAACACCCAGCATCCCTCTGCTGGGGGAGAGTTAATAAGCTGAAGAAGGACACTTCACTGCAGGAAGAGAGGAAAGAGTGTTCACCAGCCACATAACGTACACGACCTGGTCAAGGAAGACAACTATGAAAAGCAACCAGAAGTGTGCTCTGGGATCAGGAGTTTATAGTCCACTAAGGACAAATCGTGCCCCTGTTTTAAGCCATTTGTGAGTTTCTAGAGATCCAGTTTCTCGTGCAGTGCCGCAGTTACCAGCACCACTCTCTGTGGGGAGCCTGCATGCTCACCCAATGCTCAGAAGAGCTTTTAGATAACCAGAGGGCACTTCCTCCCCCCAGCACAAGGAGAGAAACAGATTCACCCACGGAAGCAGGAGAGATTCAAATCTACCTCTGCAACTTACAGCAGCAGCCCATTTCTTCTTTCATTGAGAGACTGCTTTTTATCTGGCCTGATGTTTCAGGGCAGCCTGATCTGCCTTTGAAGTGAGCTTCGAGGGCTCTCCAAAAAGGGCTCCAAAAAAGCCCAGTTCACCCCTCCCTGCCAACCTGAAGTATCTGCTCCTCAATTATTCTGCCCAAGGCCAGCTGGCACCCCATGCATGTGGAGAGGAGCTAGGAAGGAGGGCATTTCACCAGCATCTATGAGTGCAGAGATGTAAGAGCTCGGGAGAGGCACCTCCCAGTGTTTTCTTGCTGGCGTTTGTGCAGAGACCACACTGCAAGTTGAAGGGATAGGCGGAGCAGACAAATTACCATCTTGGAGGGTTAGCATCAACCCCTTACTGCATCCACATCTTGAGCGGCCCGAAGCACACAAATTCACAGGTAAACTCAGGAGTACAATGCAGCACAGGCTGACCTCCCTCCCAAGAGAAGATTCATAGATGCCACGTGCAAAGACTACTTCCAGACCAGGTTACTTTCATTTGCAATTAAGGAACACAACAGAGAGGGAGAGCAAGCCCTATATGCTCTAAGAGAGAGCAGAGTTTCTCGTGCTGTGAGCTTGTCAGTCCTCATTTCCCTCACAGTCTTCCTTGCCTTCCCAACAGACAAACCTCTTTCATTTCAACGGTGCAAGACATGGAGAAACAGAAACCAAAACCCGCACCTTTTCTTTCTGGAAGCATTGGATTGTTCTCAGGAAGGGGTATGTGGCTTTTGCTATTCTTCAGCTCCATATGTTCACCAAACGTCTCCACTGCTTAAGCGCCTTTCCACACATTTTCTACAAAGAACGGCTTTACATCATGACGTGGGGCTACTTTCTGGCAGCTGCTGCTGCTGCCTAATTCAGGTATTTTGATTGTTGTGCTAAGTGCTCCACTGGCATTCCCAGAAGAGGGAAGTACCAGTCACATATGGGTCTCTTGATCTCACATGCCCTGGCACCTGATTTGGAAGTTGCCTGCTTATGGTCCAATGGCAGTAGCTCCTCTGTCAGGACAGGGAAGGACAGCAGGACAGCCACACCAGGACCTGGGCCATCATCTTCCTGCCACTTCTTTTCTTCACTCCCTTCCTCCCTTTTCATTTCACCCACAGAAGGCCGAGGACAAACACTCTAGCTTTCTGACTCTGTTTTTCGTCCTGATCTTTCTTTTAATCAAACCCAAGCTATAGAGATCAGCTGTGACATTTCAGGTACAAATCAAGCAGTGGACCGTAACGTATACCTATTGCAAACGAAAATTCTCTAGGTGCCTCTTTATTTCTCCATTCTCCATTTGTTTTTAAAAGCGTCTGCACAACACTTGGATGCCACACAGCAAGTGGCAGATCTAATGAGTGCTGAAGATTTATTCGGAGAAAAAGATCAGAATTAGCATTTTGGACCATCTCAGCTAGTTACGGAGCTAGCATAATTCACACAGCTCAGAGAGCTGCAACGGCAAAAATGTCCATCAAGGAGATCAAAGCGTTGTTCTCCTCTTTCCACTCCCAACTTAAGCCATGCCCACATGCTCTGGTGGCAACTCATCAGTGCTGGTTTGCGTCCTGTGTTAATCTATGGAGCGGCCACCCGCAAAAACACACTGCCCAGACTTGCTGTTTGCGTGATGCTTTCACTGATCATGTAAATGATCAGTGATCATGATCAGCCAGCACTGAATTAAAACTGCTCCAGGGGGTTGTTGCCCATACACCGTGCACATCCTCTGCCCTCGGTTGTTTCCATGCACGAAGGGCTCTGGGTTCTGCCAGGGCACACGTATAAGCATTAAAATGTCAATATTTCCACCAGTTTCAGGAAGACGGCCGGCATCTCTAGCTACGCCTGTGTTTTAAGTGGCATAAAGGCTGTTCTGCTCCTTTGCAGTATGACTTCAGCCAGAGCAGCTTCTCCTTTGGTTTCCTTTGCCTTCCCTAGGAGTAACCGGGAAGTTCAGCAGAGAAGATTTCGACATTGCCTTTGAAAGAAGGGGGAAAACAAGCTGTCTAAATCAATCAAGAGCATGCATTAGTGATAGTATGTTCCTCTGGAGGTCCGCATTTGATGTCGTATTGACACACAGCTAAGATCAAAGCCCATCTCTGCATCCTGGCTGCTACCAGAGAAACAGCACTGGCCTTTGGGCCCCATATCTTTACATGGAGCTTGTGATCAAGGTGATATTTTTTTGCCCAAACAAGCATCAGTGAAATGTAATTATCCTTCAAATAATGCCTAATGCCTTTTTCTCTGAAAAAAGTAATTCCTCTCCATCTTTGAAAACGCTCTGAAAGCAAATACTATGGGTTTTTCCTTTCTGCTTTTGTAAGAAACCTGTAAAATGACAGCTCCCACTCCCGCTGAACAGGCATCAGCTGTTAACTCAGTAGGGAAAGCTCTGGATGAAATGCACAGACACTTTGGAACAATTCGGTATTGTTTTTGCGTCCTTAGAATTATTTTGCCTCCTTGGAAAAAGAAAGCTTTTTCTTTTCTTTTTTTTTTTTTTTTTTTTTTNTAATGTAGATATTGGGCTGATTGACACCGATACCTTTGGAATGTTTTTTCTATAATTGTCATCAGCACCTAAAAAGGACCTCAGTTCTGCCAGTGCTTGGCAATGGGGGACAGAAGTCATGGATTAAATAAGCCCCCGAGCTCCTTTCAAGAAAGGATAATTCCAAGCGGATAGGTCTCTCCGGAGAGAGCTGGCTTTCTCAGGAGACATCTGGTCCCTCCTGCTTCTGTTTCGGCCCAAGCTGCCAATCTTTCCGTGGGTATTTCTGGCACCCCTGGATTACAGTTCTGATTGGGAACAAGTGGCACGGAGGCAGGGAAATCAGAACTGGGTTGAGGGCTGTTTCGCTCCGAGTCACAGCCCGTCCTCGCTGATGCTCAGGGAAGGCAGCCACAGGTAGTACAGGTCGGTCATGAAGGACATTTGCATCCAGGCTGATTAGAAATGACCTATTTTAGACCTCCTTTCTCAGGCTCTGGAAGGCTCCCTGCATAACTGGGCTTTGCAGACAAGTTCAAGGTCTAGTCTGTATCTGAACTGGGTTATCTCCGTTCCTGCTGATAGCCCAGATAGTACCTGGATACCCTTGATCTACCTGGGGACAGCAGGCTGAGCTGTCTCAAAAGTGTTAGCTCCCCTGGGACCTCTCCAGCAGAACTAATTAGCTTCCTCAATGTTTCTTTTTTTGTTTTCTGCTTTTTTTAACTTTGGAACAAAATCCATTATAAAGTGTGACCCCTCTCTGCGCTGCTTAGGCACAACCCGGGATGAGGACGATGCTTGGTGCTCTCAGGAACCGCACTGTGACGAGCTGCCTGCGGACCTGACAGGTCCAAGGTTGGAGGAAGATGCTTGACTTGGGTTCATGCAGGCGGCGGAGGGATGGGGGGCACACGGCAAGCTCCCCAAGGACAAGCCTGGTTTCTGGGCTGAAGTAACTGCAGTCCCATATGGCGAGGGGATTGGAGCTGGCAAGGACAGAATGAAGCCTTGTGCTACATCAGAGGAAGAAGCAGGGGCTTGGGAAGAGCAGATCTTTCACTAGGAGTGACTCACTTCCCCAGGAAGTTGTGCCCGCAGGAGCCCATGTGCCGAGTGACGGGCTGTACACGGGCTCAAGCCTTGAAACCCCACAGCTGCTGGTAGCTCCGGTCTTCCTGCCTTGGGGAAGGACCTGGCCATCCTTCCCCATGTTGTTTTATTATTTGCGGTTCTCTGTTTTTCGTCTTTCCTATGTTTTTGTCTCTTCTTTGCTTTTCAGTCACACAGTTCCAGCAGAGTTTAGGGGAGAAACTGCTACTTACTGAGCAGAAAGCCAAACCTCCCTTCTCCCCTTCTGTTTTCACAAGAAATGCTGCTGGATGTGAGCCCTCAGGTGCTGTCCTTCACATCTTAGTCTGCCCTTTCTGTTCAGCATCAGCGTCATGCCTGCAGACCTATCTCACGACCAGAGGAATCCCGCTGCTGAGAAACGTCCTGTTGTGGCTGTGTTTGCACAGTAATTACCCCTGCTTATCCCAGAGCAATAACCCATTCCACCCACCTCTGTGTTTCCTTGGATCCGTCCTCCCACTTTATTGTGCACATCTGTAATAGGCAGGAGACTGCCCGGTGAGAGGAAGCTCTGCAGCATCGTGGCTTGTCTCGATTTTAAACAGTATTGAAGTTTCGGCTGAAGGATCTGATGGGCCCGAGGGAGTGGGGGAGAGGGGACAGCAGCTTCCTGTGGATTTCAGCAAAGCAGAGACAGAGCCGTTGCCGATCACCACAAATACTGGCGCTGCCATGAATTATGCATTCCTTGTTTAAAGAGAGGTCGCTCTCATCAATAATTGAAAGCTCCCTGCTCTGCCTTCAGCATCACATCTCCCACACCAGCAGTTAGGGAACTCATGAAATCTGCATGGACTTCCTCAAGGTGGCTAGGGGCTGATGGAGAGAGGCAGCAAAATGCAGGCAAAAGAAACCCAAAACCCTGCTGACAGTTTTGGTGCATGAAATTAGGAGTCATTTGTACCCTGCCGGCATCTCTGCTCCAGTTCTGCCCCTCTCCTTTCACTGCATCCCCCTCCTCCCCTCTCCACTCCTCCCAGGGTACGCAGGGAAGGCTGCAAACACAGTACAAACCCTGATTAGGGGCATTTCTTGGTGCTTTTGGCTCCATCAGCTGCAACTGGTTTGCTTTGGGTGCTTGCCTAGAAATATCTCCAGACTGGATGGCGGGATGTCCCTGGGGGACAGTTTGAACTGTGAAATTTGTCTCTCTGGGAAAATAATGATCTGTAGAGTCTGTGTCTCAGACTGCAGACATACGGTCCTGGGCCTGGGGTTGGTCCAGCATTCAGGGTCTGTGAGCCTGGGTCAGACTGGCTGCCCTGACCAGAGGCTGCAAACATCATCTTCCTTGCAGAGCAAACTCTTTGAAAGGTGTCGTTCTCATGCTGAATCAGGCAGATGGAGAGCAGAACTGAAATCTCAAAACAGAACTACCAAACTCCGTGTGATCCTAGCGAGTGGAGGGATCAGTCACACGTGATGCTCTGAGCCTCAGCCAGATCGTGCTTCTCTTCAGTATCAGTCTGGGGCATCCAAGCTGGGGCTGGGCTCCTCTTCTGTGTGCTTCTCTCATTCCCTTCTCCTGGATCTTTTGAGATTAATTCGACCAGCACATGGGCTTAAATGGAGACTGCATGCTGTTGTGTCCCGAGAATTGTGAAGTCTGACAAAGCAGTGTGAGCTGAGAGTAGCATAAGAAACATTTTGTCCCTGTCATGCTCAGCTTTGTGCTCTGTGTGTGTGTTTATTTTTTAATGGAAAACAAAAGATTGATGGATGAAATTAAGAAGAGGGATGTGTAATTGGAAAACAGCTCAGGAAGGCTACAGGCAGCATATTGAAGGCATCCATCAAACATCCAACTAATGCTGTTAAGGGTGCGTAACACAAACAAGGGCTTCAGGAGACACTAGTTAAAAAAGAGAGGGAGGAGAAAGGGGAATAGGCAGGACAGGGGAAATAGCAAAGGAAGAGAAGAGCCAGCAAGAGAGTCCAATCAATGATGTTTGTTCTGCAAGCGCATCCAAAGGCTCCTGTTGGGAACAGTGCAGGACTGCACATGCACATTAAGAGACAGTCCCTGCCCTCTACAGCTTAAACCCACGAATTACGGGATGATTGCTGGAGATTGGTTTAGATGATCACAAAATTTTTTTGTGATCTTGAATCTCTTTTAATAGGATCTGTTCTGAATGGGTTTAAAGGCAGAAGGAAAGTAGCTGGTTGTGCCAAGAATACGCGCAGTAGTGCCTGCCAGCTAGGCATGCAATTAATCTGAGCCACTTAGGGGACCTTGTTTTTAATTATGAAATGTAGGTAAAAATATGTGCAGTAAACCTCTGTAAGCCCCGCTGGGGCCATCAGCAAGCTACCCAGAGGCAATGACACATGACTGGGTTTTGATGCTCTGTTTTCAAGAGGATGGGCTGATGCTTTAATGGACCACTTTGTGGGAAATATTCCATGCAGGGTGGATATTAAGGAAATGGAAAGGGTCTTTGTGTGGGGAAGGAGGGAAGATGAAGGCTAAAACTATCAGTAGGGCAGGGTATTCCTGTAGTCCTGGAAACAGGGAAGAAGAAAAACTCTTAAAGATTGAGGAAAGAAAGGTGAAAAAAATATGAAGGAACAGAGAAGAGCACAAGCATGATGGATGCAGGGGGCAGCAGTAGGGAAGAAAAGGTAAGGTTATAAAGAGAAAATACCATATCCCAAGGCAGATTTTCTGAAACAGAATTAAAGTCAGACCCCTCTGTGAGGTTCACAAGTGACCTGGTGCTTTATGCAAGGCTTAACTTCTTCAGCATTGCATGCTGTTGAAAAGCAATACAGAGAAGGTGCCTTGCAGAAATAAATGAGCAAAGAGCACCAGGGGAGTTGCACACATAGGCAGCATCTATGCTTGTTTGCAGTGTTCAGGAAGTATGAACAGGGCTGACTGTGAGGAGGAGGAGAAAGAACTAGACAGGGAATTCGTTAAAGCTCTGATCCCTGCTCCTCTGTGCTCTCTTGGTAACACAGCTGCCATCGCCGCCTCCTCTCCTTCCCTCCAGAAACGACCTGAGTTTGCAGCAGTGGCATGCCTGCTGTGTGGAAACTGTGCCTGTATAATTAAGGCCCTTTATTAACGGGAAGAAACACTGGCTGCCTGACTCTAGCACAGGGCTGTTTGTAATTGCAAGCATCCCAGAGGAAGCAAGGAGCTGCAATGACCCCAAACCAGCACCTGGGTGGACTTAGGTGTCTGCTGCCATTACGAGGCAGCGCAGAGCCCTCCTTCCGTTGTAGGGTCCGGATTTCTTTGATGGCTCTGTCTATTCTCATGGCCCCAGGTGATGGGAAGCTTTGCTCTGTCCTGCTACCGTGGTAAGGGAGAGGATTTCCTGGAGGGTAAGCAGCCCTGCTGTGGGTTACACCATCCTGCCCTGTGTCCAGCCTAGATCTGTAGCTTACTGAACACCTGCGCCTTCGGCACTAAAGCTTCAAGAAGAATCTTGTACCTGCCCTGGACCCAGCCATCAAAAAGCAAGGAAATTACACAGACCCAGCATGTTTGCTGCACAAGGCTCCCATTGGCATCACTGAAACACAGCTGTGCAGCCCCAGCGACACCAGTTCCTTAGCCGATTTCTTGGTCAGTTTTCTGTAGCTTGAAAGTAGAGCCACCATGGTGTTCCCTGGGTGCAGGTAAGGAGCATTAAGGGTTATCGCCATGAATGGTTAGTTTAGGGAGATGATAGGTTCTCTACTCTGATCGCTCCAGCTTGGTACCATTAGCATCTAATAAGGAACGAGCTCATATTGAAGCAATTTCCTTACTTGGGCATGTGAGTATGGCTACCTGTATCCTCCAGAAGACCTGCTGAGACATACTAGGCTTCTGTCAGATTTGGCTGAAATGAGTTTGATAGTTACTGGTGGTAGAGCACTGATGAGCCCTGTGATTGCATAATCCTTGCTTTAATAGGAGACCAAGGTAAAATATCAGAGAAAAAATTAAAGACAGGTCCCAAGAAGGTCCCAGAGGATGAATTTACAATAGCATCCCCTGATGTCCTCCAAGACTACCATGTAGCTGCTGCCACTGCCAAGCAGAGCCCTTTTGGACCAGTAGTCATGTTTCTTCTCACATGATTCTCTAAGGCTGAAGCAGGGCAATCCTTCCACTTTGGACAGAAGAGGAGCTGCTGGGCCCAGATCCTGGCAAGGAGTGTCCTTTGCATTCAATGGCCTATGTCCCTTTGAAGAGCTTGGTTTTAGATGACTGGCCCTCAGTACACCTTGGAAATCCATTGCAGAGCAGGAATTTAGAGCCAACCAGTTTGAACCTCCTTTTATTCCTTTATATCAGTGTGATGCCATAGCCCTCTTCCCTCAAATTGCCTTCAGCCTAGGAGAGTGAGAGGGCCTGGAGGGGCTGTGCCATACAATAGCTCTCCAGTTCCCAGGGTGTGTGACTGTAGTTTCCCAACAGAAGTCTCTCTGCAGGAGGCTAATAGATGTTTTATGTTCCCTTTAGCCTCTTAGTGAGCATCTCTGTGGCAGGGAGGAAGTCTACCAGGAGAAGCATTTGACATCAGAAAGGAATCCCAGAAGAAACAGATTACAGCTGTTACCAGGAGGGAGAGGGGAATAAAATCAAGCAACGGCATGTCTCTCGATAAAACATCAGGCAACCTGCTTGGAGAGATAGCGGAAAGTCCTCAGATGGCCACAAGTAACTTTGCTCTGTGCTGTTCAGTGTTTCTGAGGGCTGCTGCTTTGCAGCAGCAGAAGTGGATCCCTCTTTCTGAAACACTGCTTTTGTTGCTGGCGTGTGGTAACAATATTGGGAGATTTCGTATCGATAGAGGGACCAAAGCAGAAGCTACAAGTTGGAGGAGAATGTTCCTCACTGTGCCAGAGCCACACAGAAGGCACCATATGCACTAGGCAAGCCTATTTGATGCCGGACTTCCACAAGACATTGCTGGGATCTCATGCTCATATGACTGTACACAGGCTATCAAGGGTCTTTCAACCAGGTGAGCCAGGACTGCCATCTCCTCACAGCCTGACTTCACACAGTGCTGAGTTATGTCCCTGAACAAGCAGTCTGCAGTAGACTTCCGAGTACTTCAGTCTGTATATTCCAAACTGATCATTAACGTTGGATACTTTGTTGAAGGCATGCTTGCCTCGAGCAGCCAAGGGCCTCATTTCCGGGCGGGCTGACTGCTCTTTAGTCATATTGACTTAGTGGGAGCTGAAGGTGCTCAACAAGTGTGGACAATCAAGCACAGGACTACTGTAGCTTGGACCATCTGTATATAAGCCACCTCTTGTTGGTTATTCCTGATACCTTTGTCCTTAATTTCTCTTTATTTTCCTTTAGTTCCTCTCATCTTATAGAAGGAGTTTCAAAAACAAAAGTTACCTATTGTAATTTCTCAGATCTCTTGGTCATGTACATTAGAGAAATACTAAGAAAGAAATTATTCTGAAATCTGTGATTTGAACTAAATTCTGCAGTGGCCAAACACGGGCAAACCAGGGGTAGAAAGGGATGTGGAATAATTAAAGTTGCAGCAAGCATCACCAGCACTGTGGAATGACTGAGGCAGGGACTTTTTTGGAAAATATGGTAGGTGATAATGTGCATCACTGATTGCAACAATGCATCTGCATAAGGAGGATGAATTAAAACTGCAGGACAGAAAGAGATGCTGGGCATCTTGACATTTTCTGGTTTGCCTACTTGCTTATGCAGGAACACAAATCTTGCACACAGTTTTTAAAAAATCTACAAAACGAGCACATTAAATGCTCACCGCTAAGCTCAGGAATGAATACCGTCCCCCTGGAAAGGGAGCAAGTAACAGTCCTCTCTGGTCTCAGATTCTGCAAGGTGAACAACCCTAAGTCAAGGACAGTGGGTTCATTGTGGGGCAGCAGGAGGTTCTTTATAGCAACATAAATAGATAAAAGCGTCTGCTCAATAGTACAGGAATTGGCCAGGACAGCTGGATAACAGTTCAGGCCTGCAACATTAATGGGGCTCCTTGTAAACTTATACTTAGACAGACACTATGCTGGATCAGGGCCCAACATTTATCATGCCTCCCGCCAAGCAAACCAAACTTAATCTGTTAGTTTGGCCTATAGACTTAACTGTCCTAGTGTTTTTTGTGACTGATAATTCAGAGGTCTTACTCTTTTCTCTGTTCTGAAAGGTAGAGAGATGCCTGGGCATTGGAAGCTCTCTGCAGCATGCTGAGGAGACGTAACCTTCTTACCACGCTCCTGATCGCCTTGCCATGGGCTCTTCTGCTAACCTTGTGGCACCAATACCCAACCACCCGCTACCTCAGCCTGCTGCGAAGTAAGTGCAAGAGTTCTGCTGTCAACATGCTTGTGGTTGTGATGATTGTTGGTGCAAGCCCTCAACAGGAGACTCACTCTCATGGTATGCATTAAACCAAGACAAACTTTCTTAAAGGATCCCTCAGGGTCTGGCTACAGCAGTCACACAAACTTTTCTTAAGAGCATGTTAAACATGAACCTTAGGCTGGCTTCAGGCAGAGGAGGCTGATGTGCTGAGCATTGACTCCAGAAATATAGGTCCCCAGCACCCCCTGGAGAGGAGGCAGCTCAGCAGTGACTAGTTCTCTAATGTCTTTCTTCTTCTTCCTTCCTTCCTTTTGTCCCAGAAGAGACAGATGAGAACGTGACCTCTAAAGCTCTCCTCAATGGTACATCTGCACTGAGAGAAGAAGGCCTCCCATCATGCATTCGGCAGCAGCAGAGCATGAGGGCAATGCCTAAAGTCATCCAGAATTATGTGTACTCCAGGCCTCCCCCATGGTCAGACACCCTGCCGACCATCTTCGTTATCACCCCTACCTACACTCGACCAGTGCAAAAAGCTGAGCTGACCCGACTGGCCAACACCTTCCTGCACGTACAGAACCTGCACTGGGTGGTGGTAGAGGACTCACCCAGGAGGACCAACCTGGTATCCAACCTGCTGGAGAAGGCAGGGCTCAACTTCACCCACCTCAATGTGGAGACGCCCAAGAGCCTGAAGCTGGGGCTGTCCTGGATCCCATCCCACACCCCACGGGGCACACTGCAGAGGAACCTGGGGCTGCACTGGTTGAGGGACAGCTTCAGCAACACCGCACCACCGGAAGGGGTAGTGTATTTTGCCGATGATGATAACACTTACAGCCTGGAGCTCTTTGAAGAGGTAAGAGCTGTAAAATTACCTGGGACAGAAAAACAGAATATAGCCACAAAAGCCTCTTAAGGCCAGGTGCTGCCTGCACTTGCAAAGACGTCTAAGACAGGGCTACCATGTGGACTTTAAGCATTAACTGGGAGAAGAAGGCTGTGGCATGCTGTCTGGAGCCCTCCTATCCTTGCATTCAGTGGGACCTGGGTACAGGGCAGATACAAGCCTACAGCTATGCAGACCCAGTAGCCATCCTCTACAGGGCTGAAAGAGCAAAAACCACATCTGCCATGGTGTAGGCCGCAGATGTGAATAGCCACTCACACAGCGTTACACCTACTACAGCCTCCTTTTGCCAGGTTTGTTTTCATAGAGATCAGAAAGTATATATCCCAGAATATGTACCTCCCCTCAGGGAGACCTGACTTGATTTAAATAAGCACCAATGATAAACTTCTGGCAAAGCATAAATCTGCTCTTTTGTATAGGTGTGATAGGTAGGGGATGTTAGAGAAGTTGACTGACTTTCTACTCCCCTTTTTCTCCTTTCCTGCCCTTCTGTACTCTGAGTTCCAGCCACCACAGCAGATCTGTGCCCCTGGGATCACAGAAGCTTGCCCAGACTTCTGCTGGAAACCTGGCTTTTGTGAGATGCCAAGTCTAGTGCAGACTTGCAAAAATGATTATTTAATAAACTCCCTTGTCATCAATTTAAGCCAAACTGGTATATACCAGTCGAAATACCGTGTTATGCATCAGAACACATTTCTAGTTTTCAGAATATTTTAGATCTCTGTTAAGCTCATCTTTTCTTATTTCTTTCCAGGTCCTTTTTGGCAATTTCAGTAAAACCACGCTCTTTTAGAAAGTAACCATGGATGGAAGAATGAGGGTGGGGGAAAGCTGCAGTAAGGGAGGACAAAGATGCATCAGTCAAGGAGGGAGATGACTTGAATGAGGGTGAAGTTGGAGTGAGTGGAGTTGATAATATATGGAGCTAGAGGCCTCGTAGAAGTTGTGTTTGTCATTTACAAAAAATGATAAAAGTTCAGATGAGATCAGAAAACCAAAGGTTTTCCCTCTTCTGAAGGACTGAACGTGGGCACTGGAAAGCAGCAAGTTTGATGTTCAGAGAAGGAAGTGCTAAAGCAGAGCCTCATGGCTTTGCAAGCTGTAGCTCTTCAAACTGTAGCACAGGTGAACAAAAGTTTGTGCTGCCTACAGCTATGCAATTGTGTAGGAAGTCAGTGGGGGAGGACAGGTGCCAAAGAAACAGAGGATGGTATAGTAATGGATTGGGACAGGCGTCACAGGTTTGCATTCTCACAGCACTGTTTCCTTCTGGCACACAGATGCGCTACACAAGGAGGGTGTCAGTCTGGCCGGTGGCTTTCGTTGGGGGGCTGCGATATGAATCCCCAAAAGTGAGCCCAGCAGGGAAGGTGGTGGGATGGAAAACCGTCTTTGACCCTAACCGTCCCTTTGCTATTGACATGGCTGGATTCGCTATCAGCATCAAGCTGATCTTGGAGAAGCCTCAAGCCAGTTTCAAGCTGGAAGGAGTTAAAGGAGGCTACCAGGAAACCAGTCTGCTGAAGGATTTAGTGACTATGGATGGGCTGGAGCCCAAAGCAGCCAACTGCACAAAGGTGAGCAGGACAAGAGACCTGGAAGATACATCCCCCTTGCTAGATCCTGGCTGCTTTCACGGCCTCCTGCCGTGCCCCATCCATATTCCACCATATGTGCTCTGTGCCAGCACACCTCAGCTCCGAACAGTGCCAGGACAGATGGGCAGAGCCTGCCAAGTGCTTTGCAGATGAGAAGCTGTGAGCACTGAGGAACAGTTAGTGCTATGCACTCTAATTGTGTTAATAAAGAGCCTCAGCCATACAATTCATGCCCAGATTACTTCTCAAAAACCCAGGACTGGCAGAGAGTGGGGTTTCGGTCCAAAATGATCTCTCCTCCTTGTCACTGTTTCATGCACCTGTAAAGCCTCCCCCAGGCCCTGTCTCAAGTCTTTTGGACCACATGCTTCCAACAGCTGCGAGCCCCTGGTTGGTTGCTCAGGATCCCACCTGATGGATGCACTGCTCTCGGCATTTCCATGGCATCCAGAGCCCCTAAACGATTTGTGGTTCCCCCTAGGTGTTGGTCTGGCATACGAGAACTGAGAGGCCGACTCTGGTTAACGAAGGCAAGCGTGGATTTACAGACCCCAGAGTAGAGGTGTAAGCAGAAAGCCAGCTCCCGGGTGTGAGTATCCTTGTCTTTATTGTTTTTGATAAGGCAAATAGTCTGTACGTGTTTCCTTATTTTTGTTTTTATTTCCTCTGCATATATGATAGTCCCAGTAACTTCCTGATCATGTCACCCTTTACAGAACAAGTAGATCCTCATCTTTACTCTCTGTCTTCATTCTGTACTCATTCAAGCCTCCTTGCAGTCCCCACAGAAGCTTTGCCTGCATGCAGGCAGAGAGAAAAATGGCAGAAGAATCTCATGGTTTCACTCGGCAATGACAAGCCAAATTCCTTGCTCCCTGATTTCTGCCAGGTGCATACTCTCTTTAGCGGGGGGGAGTTGTTCTGCAGCATGTGGAAAGACATCACTGTCCTGCAGATGAATTTTTCCCCCAACAGCCCCACCACCTCTGCAGTGCTCCATCTGTCCACCATCTGCTTTTATCTTGCATGAATGATCACCATGTGGGTGCTACAAGGAAAGGTTGACGGGACACTCAGACCATCTCAAAACAGGAACTGGCAAAGGGCAACCTACACAGACTCTCAGAGTCTGAGGGACTTGGTACCAACATTACCAGATCTGGGAATATGTCTGCTGCCGAGGAGAAACAGTGAAGGCACTAGAAGTGCCTCTGTGGTCCACAGAGCAAAGTTCAACAGCAGGAGGAGGGATTATGGCAACCACCATAGGTGAGGGCAGGAATGTATAAGAGTTCAATGATATCTTCTTAGAAATAGAGACTGATGAAGAACAGGCTTCAGAGGAGCCATGACCTCCTCTGCCATGTCAGCTGCCACGTCCTCTGATCTCAATGTCTGCCCTTGGCAGATTCCTAGCCCAAAAGTCACAAAAGAATAAAGGTATCCAACTTAGGAGTACACAACTTTTTCTAGAATGACTCATACTTGTGGCAGGATGCAGGATGCTGAATGATTTACTCCTACTTTGGAATATATTCTAGGGCTGCTTTCAGTCCTGACCCCAATATTCTGCTCAGTTCTACCAGGGGAAACAGAACTGACAGCTTTTATACAGGCAGTCATAAGCATTTCAACTTCTGCACTGGTCTGGTATGAGCATTACTTGTAGCTGCATACAGCATTTCCACATCATCCCATCATCTCTGAGTGACAGCCATACAAAGTGCAAAGCAATCCCAGCACCTGCACATCCAGCAGCAGACAGCAGACGTGAGTCAGCTGCCTAAACACAGACACCTGGTGCCACCTTAGGGACCCTGGCGTATCCTACCTGGCCCTCCTGTAAGGCACAAACTCCATCGTATCTGCCAGCTTTTCATGAGTGTCTCAGATATCCTAGCAAATGTAAAATGATGCCAGACCTATGCTTAGGCAGCAGCACCTCTCTTAACCTGTGCTTCTGTACAATCCTCTAGTGGTAATGGGTTCGCTTTACATACCCAGCCATGCTGGGTCTGCTGTAGACTAAAGCTACAGTTTCCCAAACTCAGTTCATAAGGACTCAGACTCCAGTTAACTGGTATGGGGTACGACTTACTCTGTAAAGGATGAACAGGTTTAAAAAAACTCAGACTGATTAGGCCTGCCTCGCCTACTTGCCAGCAGAGGGGTTGACTGCTCCATTACAGATGCAGAGTGCGGGTGTGATGTTTTCATAAATGTGCCATTTGGGTATCTTCTTCTTTGTCCTCACCCTGGCCAAACACGCAGCCATCCTCCGTGAGAAATACCACATACCTACTCTAGATTCGCATGGGAGTGGCTCTCTGTAGGTCATTTGTTGTGGGAAAGGGAACCAAGCGGTCTGAGAGATTAAGACACTACCACTCATTTACCAGCAGGACTTGCACCCTTATCCAGAGCCATCCTCCCCTGTGCTTTCAAGCCAGAGCCCCTGCTGGGCCAGCTCTGAAGGTTTTGAAGGAGCTTTTTCATTTGCATTAGCAGGGAATTTTACCAAAATCCTTTCTGCACCATCATCTGCCCTGTGGGGCAGCTGCTTTGACCCAAGTAGGCAGATAGCATCCACTCCAGGAGACACCTGCAAAGCAAGGCCTTGGGTGTGAATGTGCTGCCTTGAAGAGCTTAGTGGATTCAGCTGAGAGCAGTCAAGCAAAATCAGATTCCACACCCACACCCTCTGTAAAGTTTTAAATTGACATGTCTGCTGACAGCTATACTGAATTTTGGAGGTTCTTACTATCAAGGCTGCTGAGCTTCAGAACCTTGACAGACAGGATCCAGATGAGCCAATGCTGAGGAAAAAAAAGAGGTAAAATTCATCCCCTGAGGATGCTTTGTTCTTAGACACAATAGGGAGAATATTTCTGTCTTTCCCTCCTGGGAACTTGTCCTTGTTAAGGATCAGATCAGGCCAGTCAAGTCCCAGACCTCCCAGAGGCCTCTTTCCACTTTAATGCCTGTGGACATGAGCCAGGCAGACATTATTTGGTGTGGGCTTTGGTGCTCTGCTAATCTCCAGTTAGACCACTTGCATGGCTTCTTGGCAGGTGTGCCTGCTCTCTAGATTGCCACAGATGTAGTGTGAAGGGACCTGCTGGTCATGTAAACTGCAAAGATCAGGCTTCAGCAGGTATTGCATAAATAGCAGTTATTTTGTCCTAGCTGGAGTCCACTTTCTTCCTTGCCTACATTCCCATCACTCTTAGCTGTGTCTAGCTGAACCATGGCAGTGTTTGTGAGTCAAGGGGAGAAAACCCCATCACAGCAGATCTACAAAGGGGGGGCAGTAAGGCTGGTGCCATGGTTTGTCTTTTCATGAGACAACAAAAAAGAAAAAGAAGAGCTCAACATTAAAAAAAAAAAAGTGCTTTTTTTTCTGCACTGGAAATTCTGCTTTTTTCTGCCCTGAGAACCATTAGGGAGGATCTGAAATATATTGGGATTGAGGATCGTGGGTGAGATCCAAAAAACTCTCACAGCATACGTCCCCGCAGAGCATGTATTGCAAACCAAAGCCCCTAGAAACATAGACTCTGGGTTCTGTGAGCAGGAGGTGGGAATTAATTTCACTCAGTATTTTTTCTTTGTTAAAGCCCTGAAAACTATCACTCAAGACTGGTGCTATGAAACCTACCTATTCTTATTGCTAGCATGTATTCACAGGCATCAGAGAGAGAAGAGCTTGCTTAGTTTAGCATAGGACTCTTCCTGCCTTGTGAAATTTGCAAACAGGGAAAGAAGTTCACCTGCATTTCAGAGCCTGCAGACAGACTGAACAGGGATCCTCAGATCTCATCCTCTTGCTCTTTCTTAACTTTTCTTTTTTTTAAGATAATGATTTTACTGGAGAAAAAAAATCCTTCAAAACATTTTGTTAATTCTTAAACAGAACTTCCCCATTAGGACTCTGCAGTGCAGATAGAACAAACAGCACTTCAGCCATAACCCCAGCCCGAACCTGCAAGTAGCCTGGTCGAGAAACTTGGTTAGTGATGCCTGCCTAGTGTTTACCTGAGCCAGGGGACAGCTGTCTTGGAAATGCCTCTCCTGCCCTGATCTACTGCATGTGGTATTGAGACCCCTATGTCTTTGTTGCCTCATCTTGTGTTTGTTTTCACAGACGCAGCAGGTTCAAACTTCTGTTTGTGAAGTTTGTCAGCAACCACAGTAGCTGCGCACATTGCCTGTTGTGCCTCTGCTTCATCGCTGGAGGATGACAAATGGCCCCAAACATAGCCACGTCGATCAGCTCCCACTGCCCGAAAGGTGGTAACAAGCAGGGACAGACCTGATGTGGTGCCCTGTGATCCTACAGCTCTTCACCTTTGACTTTGTGCACTGGCTCCCACTCCCTTTCTGGGAGAGGAGTGCCTCCCTTCCCTTGTGGGCTCTGTGTTTTTAACCATTCATTAAACAGGAAATTTATTAGATGCGATCTCCTTTCTCTGCTGTGCCAGCATAGAGGCTGAAATCCAGGATGGGTGCGGGTGCCTCTGAAGATCTCTCTTGGAATATTGTGAAACCTGAGCTTTGGCACAGCAGTTGCGAGCTGTAGTGGTTCAAGGACAGGAGCTGTCGCAAAAGCAAAAATGTGAATCTTTTTTTGTATTACATGGCAAGAAAACAGCTTAAAAAGAAAGCTAGCCTGAGAGAGGCTCTCCCTCTAAAGGATACACTCAATACATACATGGATCAGCCTTCAGTACTGGGGAGGGAGCTGTGCTGAAGCACCTTGTTTTGGGTTTGGGAATTCAGAAAGGATTTGGTGCCTATGCCTCAGCTGAGAACTTAAACTGCCCTAACTTAAGGTTGTTTTGGAAAATGCTGTCCCAGTTCCCAGGCTTGGTGCCCTCTGGACAAAGTTCCTCTCCTGCTTAGGGAGACCTGGCAGGTACTGTACTTCAAAGGCCATGTCTCCATGTCCTGCTGCAGAGACCAGAAAGCAGGGGCAAAGACGGATGGACCTGAAAGTTTTTTGTTCTTAGCCTGGAACCCTGCTGCAGCACCCTCAGGCACTTTGGTAACCTCAAATCACATATACAGAGTTGCTTCTTAAACCTCCAGAGAGGAAGACACCTTTCTGGGGTGGAGATGGATGAGAAGTGCTTAGAGAAGAGGAACCCTGAGCCTGCACTCATCTTCTGTGTGAACATCGAGGAGAGTGGAGAGACATCATCAGGAAACATATCTTGAGCATGTAGATGACAAGTGAAGTAGCAAATGTGACAAGTTTTCCAGATGAAATCTGAAAGGCATATTTGGCCCTGTGAGCAGAGAGAAGAGACAGTGTCATCCAGAGCAATTTCCATTTCCCTTAATAGAACAGGAAGACAGCCTGGGTGAAGGCAACCTGCAGAGGAGCAGGTGGCAAATGAGGACTGAAGGAAGGATGCACTGTATTAAAAGCACAAGTGTTTGTACTGTGTGTGTGTGGAGAAACGTTTCTCTGACTTTTCCCGGAAGATTCCTTGAATGACCCAGAAACCCTTCTGAGCACATCTTAAGAACCATCTTCACTCAGGCCATGAAAAACAAGGCTTTGGGCATTCAAAATGCACCAAGGATTTCATAGCTGGGGGAAAACTATGAGCAATCAAACCACCCCCTGTTCAAGAAATTCTGGGCTGGCAGGAGACACTTATTTGATGATTTATTTATACTACAGTTCTTCTCTGCCTATTCCTTGTTTAGCTTTGTTTTTTTTTAACTTAGATCATCTGACGTGTTCATGAAGAAAGCACATTTCCACTCTCACCCCAGACTCTTACAGAAGAACAGTAGAGCCTGGCATTTACTTCTGAATGTCATATGTTCCTTGCTCTCTGGGGTTTCTTTACAATGGTGTCTTAAACTGGCAAAATAATCAGAAACACAGCAAGGAGGGGAGTACAGCAAAGGCAACTATGGTTCCTTTATGCAAGAGACGTGGGTGGCACTAAGCTTCTGGCTCCCGAGCAATCAGCAAGGTAAAAACATGTGCAAAGGAGTGCCTCACTCAGCAGATAGTCCCCATGGGATCTTGGGAAGCATCTATGAAGGGGCTCTTTGAAAGATATCTGAGGGAGTTGGTCTGTGTTCCCTCACTGGGGAACTAGCACCCAGACACCCTGCTATGGGAGGGGGGGGTTAAAGTACAGGAAAGGTCAAAGGGAGTGAGATGCATCCTACTGGGGAGGAAGGCATGAGAAAACAAGGAATAGGCAGCACACAGAGAGAGGGAAGCTGTGTTTAGTGTGACAAGGCCACCAGTCCTTATAGAGCAAGGGTCTGGCATATTGGAACTGGACAGCATGAAGGAAGCCTGGCTTATGCAGAACACTTTTCATTCTCCGTTTGTCAGAGCTTTGTGTTCTGGCCCCTGCATGAGGTAACCAGGCCTTGCGCTCTAGTGGGCTTTGCCGAACCATCCCTCCCATCAGGCAGGCAGGCTCAGTGATTCCACACACCATTAAAACAAGATTACGTCCCTTTCTTTGTGGTTTTGGTGCGTAAGTAAAGAGCAAGGGAATAAAGGAGCTGATTTATGATCTTCCATTTTCCCCTCCAAGATGGGCAGGGTTTTTGCCTGTATGAAAAGGAGGGGACATGATTAATTCCCTGGCCTTTAATCTCATGCAGGATTTTGGCACTGCCAGTGGATGTTTGTAGCGAGGGTCTACTCCCATAGCAAAGCACACCCTCACAGGCACACGTGCTTTTTTAGAAATGATTTCTCTCTACATCCCTGTAAGAAAGCAAAATTATTATTCCTGTTTTTCCCACTGGGATGCTGGATTGCAGCAATATGAGCTGTGCTGTCAGCTCAGTGCTGGTCCAAGTCTGCTCACAAGACCAGCCCTATCACGCCATTTCCATTCTTGTACCAGCCTGACCCTGCGGAGGAGGGATTCTGTGAATCAAGAAATTCTGCCAGATGCTAAATTGTACAGGACTGAGACCTTGTGTGGACTGTGTGGATGTACACAACTGTTACTCCAGGATAGGAGACATTTTGTCCAGTTCAGTACAAATACTCCTTTCCCTGTAGAGCAGACCAAGGACAGCACGGGCTGCTGCCAGCCAGGGTGCATCAGCTAAGGGTAGGTGAGCGACAGACACAAGTTCAGATGGCTGTTTGTTAGCAGAGCTCAGTGGAAAAAGCCCAGGAATGGAGCAGCCGTGAGAGTTACAGGCTTCAGGGAAAGTGAATGGGGGATGCAACAAAGGAGGGAAGCTGCAGATCAAGCCTGAAGTGTTTAAAGAGAAAGCATCCCAGCGCCTGTTTTTTACTAGCATATTAGTATCTGATATTCATGTTCTCTGAAATTCATCCAATTCACCAACCAATGAATATTACTAACGTTTCCTGTTGCAGAAAATACTATTGACAGAGGAAAGAGAATGTCAAGGAAGTAATTTTTAACGGTTATTTATTTATATTGAATGGTACTAGAGCGTTATTAAATATGATGTGAATAGTACAATATTGCACCATTGTCTGTCTTGCAGCATACTTCTTTTCCAGGAAAACACAGTGGACTCAAATGGAAAATGTATCAGTTTTAGCTGTTCTCGTTCCAAGGGTACTCCCTTCAGTCTCCATCTGACCCAGATGCTACAAAAGAAGTTCAAGCAAAAACATTTCAGGTCCCTGAGACTGATGTCTGCATTATGGAGCTGAAGGAAAGAGACAGAAGGGAACGGGGGTATGTAGTGTAAACTCCATGGCACGTCTAGCAACAAGCTGTCATTTGGGTGACATGGTAACAGTCCCTACTGAGATGGCTCTGTAAAGATGCTGATCAAAACTCGGAAGTGGGTGGTGGTCAAAACATAGGGCAGTTGGTTCTCTGGCAGAGTCAGGCCTAAACAAGGCTGTTACTGGCAGTGAGCAGGCTACCTGGTTTCTGTGGCGGTTTGCTGGGTAACATCACTGAGGTCTGCTCTGCAGCACGCACTGTATCCACTCTAGCTCTCTTGGGCCAGCCAGCTGAAGCGCGCTGTCCCCCATCTGGTAAGAGCCAGGACAAGCTCTCCTGGCAGCAGGATGGTAGGGCAGAGGGGATCTCCTGCAGGAATGTGGGAACACACCACATCCCTGGTGTCAGCAAAAATTGATCCAAGGCCATACATGCATTTGGTCTGTCTGCTCTGTGAAAAGTCTCTCCCAAAGGGTTCTGAGGCCATGAAACCTCCCAAGAGATGTTTTTCAACTTCCTTCTTCCCAGAAGGAGAAGCAGTTGCTTAGGCCAGGAAGCAATGGTAAGTGGGCAAGGGCAGTCGGTTGTGGTCCTGTACAGCCCATTGCATCGCCTGGGGTCAGGGGGAGACACCCAGGAGCAGCACCAACAGGGTAAGGAAGAGCAGGCTATGGCACCACAAGGTCTAGACATCTTAACCAACGGCACCCTGTTTCAGTTCCTGCTTGTGCCAGTCCCTGCAAGGCGCAACTCAGTGGGGACAATGTCACATCAGGGCACTAGATGTCAGTCCAATGGGATCCAACAGGGAAACAACTCCACTGTCTTGGTTCTCCCTTCTCTCTCCAGACAGGAGGAGAATGGATGGGCCTGTTTGACAGGTGCCTACTGCTAGCTAATCCACAAGCTTGGGAGAAGCTAGTAGACTCCAGTCCTCTTTCTAATGCTCTCACTGATCTACTCTGTCATTTGGCCAAGGTACATCACATCAGCTATCTGTAATTTTTTTTTTTTTTTTTTTGTATTACAACAAGGGACCTACCTCCCAGAAACATGGAAACACTTTTAAGACTCTTTTGAGGAAGCATCGCTAAAAATTTAGCATATTGGAGTAAAAACAAAATCCGTACCTGCTTATGTAATAAAAAATCATGTTCAGAAAGGTTTTGCTTAAAGTGCAACATGGAGTGTACAAGCAAAACATCCTGTGAAAGGCTGATAAAAAACTGCGGTGGCTGATGAAATGTCCACCCTACTTGAAGAAACAGCACCCCCACAAAAAAGGACAGCTCTGCTTGTCAGTGGCGGTTGAAAGCCACTACAATGCCTTTACAACGATTAATGCTGCTCTCCTCTTTCCTTGATGGAAACCCGAGGGATCAGGGAAGGCAGTGGACAAGACGCACTGACTGATACTGCCAAAGCACCCTGCTTGGTATCACTCTGTCACTCCCCCACCTTGGGCCCCACATTTTCAAGGCTAAGCCTCCCAGGCACACAGCTGCATTTTCAACAGGGAAGCAGTACAAGTCCCAGGAGTTAAGGGGGAGAGAAGGAGGAGAAAGAGAGCAAGAAAGAATGAATCTTATTAAATAGTGAGGTACTTCTCGCGGTCTCATCACATTCAGGACTGATTGGAGGTAAAATTACACTTGGAGGGAGGGGAAGCCCCCTCCCCTGGGACATCCAGAGGCTCCTGCACAAACTTAATTTCAAGCTCTGTTGAAGATGGTGTTTGTCTTTTTTTTTTCCCCCCCTATGCATTCATTTAATTTCTCAGGCAGACTTGAAAATGAGAAAGGCAGACCTTTGACTGTCAAGACAGCCCTGTTCCTGCACCTTACAGACCTAGTCTCACATTGTTTTCCTCCATCACTGCCCTCAATACATCTGTGCACAGGGGTTGCTAAAATGCTCGCCAACTCCCTTCCATGCTTCAGTGGAGACAGTTATTTTTTTTCGTTTAAGCAATCCAATTCATTTTTAATTCAAATCCCCTCTAGCTTTCTATGGCAGGGGAAAAAATAGGAGTGCAGTGACCTTGAAAAGGCTTGGGCTTGCTGGCACCATCAAGTTCTGATCAGCATTCAGCTCTCCAGTCTACACTTGCTTGCTCTGTTGTGAGAAAAAGGCTTGTAGTGGTTTCTGATCCACCCGTTTTGGTGACAATGGGAGAACGGGAATGAGAGGAATCATGATTTGGAAGGTGTTAGAAGGATCTTGAAGATGTTTCTGGAGATTCAGCTCTCCCAAACAGCACAGAAATGCGCCGTTCAGCTCCTTCTGCACACAGTTGATCTGGCTAGTTACATGTTAGTTTTCCACTCTTGGGAGCATATATATGCACATCAGCTGAACTAAAGATCAGGGCAGGCTGTTGCCTTTCCAGCTAACCTGCTTGTTTTGTCCCAGAACAGGGACAAGGTGACAATTTTTACAATACCTGACTGTCAGTAAGTTAGCAGAGCTGCTGGTGCAGATTAATCCAAGCATGTCTGGCTTCTCCATACCTCAGAATTGGATGCAGACAGGCAGGCCTTGCCCAGGTTCTTCCTACACCATTATTTCCTACTGTGAGCGAAGGCAGAATTGCAAGTAAAGTGTAAATTCAGGCAGCACCAGCTCCTAAAACAATTACTGCTAGCAACGCCACGTCACAGCGCTAAAATCTTGGTCCTCTGTGTGTTTCACGATGAATGCAGAGATTAATTCTTTCCTGTTCCTGTCCACAGCACTGTATTCACTGCAGCTTTCAGAATAACAGACAGTGTTGCTTTGTTTTATGAACGTGAAGACAAGCAGGGTGTGTTTGCCATGGAAATGGAGAGAATGCTACAGGAAGAACGCAGATGGTAGAGCTTCAAAGCATTGTGCAAGAAAAGCAATCTTTGCAGCAGGATTGGGTGGGTTTCAATAAAACAAGACTCTGTCCCAGCAACAGAAGTCTTAAATACATTTTTTTCTTAAAAATATATATATACACATACATACATATATTTAAAATTAAATGTGAAATGACAATAATTTACATCCAGGTCTTATGTAATCCACTTAAATTGAATAACAGGTTGTTCTGTCCAGCAGAATAAATGAGATCAAGTCTCTTATAGATGTGTCCCCCACATCTCTTAATTCAGCTCTGAAGCAAGAGTACTTCCAGCTCCTGGAGTACATGGTACCACCCTCTAACCCCACCTTTTTCCCATGCCACCTCGTGTTTGGTAGGGCAAACAGCAGCATCTGCCTTGCCTGGTTTGGAGCCACGCGTGCTGACTGATGGGCCAGCACCCAGTAGCTTTGTCTTGGAATGGGATGGGAGGCTGAGCTAAGGGTGCCTGCCCCTTCTTGCAGGCACAAATTGTGTTTTTACTACTCTCCCCAGTGCAAATCCAGCCACTGCCTTTTCTTAGATGGCTTCTAACAAAAGGCTTCTTTTTCTCTGTCAAAATTAAGTGGAAATGGACAACACATTCCATTATCAAGGAAGGCAGAAAGACTGACAGAACAATCACATGTGCCACATTAAGAAAACAAACAAAAAAGAGGGGGATGTAAAATCCAAAATTTTTATGGGTAGCCAGGCCAAGAAAGGAGGTTCCTCACTGTGGAGTCTATGCAAGTGAAACGCTGCTATAGTCTCCTCAGATGCAGGTAGAGAGCAGTGCATTTCAGCTTATCTAATTTTGCTCAATTCAGTTATTTAAAGTCAGGATAGTGACCGTGCATTGAAAGAGCAGAGCTTTCACTCTCCCCACCTGTGACGGAAAGCCAGCATCCCGGCCGTGTCAGGTGTGACATCTGTCTGCTCCAGAACTCCTGAAAAACACCGTGCCCAGAGACAATTACTTCAACTCCCTTTCCGCACACACTGCGCACGCTATTCCCTTTCTCTAATAAATCGGTATAATTAAAAAATCACGTTTTATGTACCATCAGACTAACTACTCCAAGGAAGTTTTAAGTAATGAAAGCAAATATTACGGTGTTTGTTTTAAGCATTTTCATGGACTATTCATTTCTATCCAAAAGCCGCTCGACAGGAGTCAAGCAAAAAGTACCTTGTAAACAAAAAAATAAATAAATGATTTGAGACAGTCCGACACACCAACGCGATCACAGCCGCCCTGTGTAAGCGCACGCTATACCCCACCGGAGCTGAAGCAGCAGCGGCCCCCACCTGTCTCCCCTCCGCCCCACGGCGCCGTCACTCCGCCGTTACCCGGCGGGCCACCACAGACACGCCCGCAGGGGCGGCGGCCACCACGGCTGAGGGCGGCGGGCGCTGTGGATGGGGACTACGCCTCCCAGCATGCCTCGCCGCGGCACCGCCCAGCCGGGCGCCACCCTGCCCCGCTTTGCATGCTGGGAGCTGTAGTTTCGCCGGAAGGGGGGGCGAGTGAACTCCCCCGCATGTAAATCGCGGCCGCGAGGCCCGGGGCGGGGCCGTGTGACGGTTGGGCAAAAACGGCTGCCCGCTCCGCCGCGGCGTGAGGGCGCTCGCTTCGCTACTTCGGGCTGAGGCGGAGCGGGGGAAGGTCGGGCTCCTGGTGCCCGCAGGGGCCGGCGGGGGGCTCACGGGTGAGCTCTGCCTCCCCGCCCCCAGCGGTGGGTGCGCGCGCGGCTCCGTCTTTTCCCGCCCTCCGCTCCTCAGAGCGTTCGTTGGGTGCGCGGGCGGGGCCCCAGCCAGCCTCGGCCGCCGGGCAGGAGCGGGGCTGCGAGGGGCGGCTGGGCCGGGCGGCCTCGAGCAGCTTCTTCCCTCCTCGCAGGCTCGGCAGTGGGAAGGGGTGGATCGGCTCCAGGCGTCCGGAGGAAGCCGTGGTAGAAGAGCGCGCTGCCGCCTCAGAAAGTTCACGTTGGAAGAGGATGAGGTCTGCGCGCAGCGATGTAGCCCTGAATGTAAAACGGTAGCTTGTGGAGGGCGCCTAAACTCTTAGCGGCTCTGGCTTCGCAGCACGGTCCAAGGACTATGTCCCTGTCTCGTGTTGAAAATCCTTGTTTTCTGCTGTTCTTGCTTGTCTTCCAAGCAGTATTTATTCTGATATTGTACCGAGGTGGCGCTTCGAATGTGTTTCGTGGGTTTTTAGACTCGCATCGGATTCTGGATTACTCAGAAACTCACGATGTGTATACAAACCTCAGCTTGTTTACCCGAGCTCCTAATGAAGAAGCTATGCCGTACTGCTCAGCACAGTCACCAATATTTGGTAGGTATGAACCGACGGTGTTTGAAATATTGCCTTGGTACATCATAACAATGAGCGCTTTAGTTTTACAAAGTATATATTTTTTTCAAACTTTTCCACTTTAAAACTGGTATGCTAATGTAATATTTTTGCTGACAAAACTTTATGTTGTTAATTAACTCATTTTCTTTGGTTATACCGGGAGGAGTATTTTACTGATCTGAAAACTTCCAGTACTAAGGATTTGACTAGAGATTGTGTAGGGGAAGAAGAGTGAAAGCAATGCGTGGTGTTAATACCAAGCTACTAAAGCCCTCTTTCCTC
>VXAL01016762.1:419676-461747 GCA_013399475.1 Chauna torquata
GTCATCCTATATAAAGCGTGCCAACGGTTGTGCTAACTCCTGGTTTCTCTGTTTCAGCCTTATGTCAGGCCTGTAATTCAATATAAATTGACATTAGCTTTAAATACTTTAAATATGGTTTGTATGAGAATGTATCTTGGCACCTTGCTCTTCATGGCGATCGTTTTGGCCTATGACTGTTATGCATCTTTTAGACACAGAAAGTTCTCCATTAGACTTAGAAGTCTAAAGACTACGTCTAACTTACACCAGGAGCAGCGGGTCAGAGCTGATCCTACAGGAAGCATTAATTCAGCTGTTGCACTACTAAAACAGCTCAGAAACTTCGAGTAAATGCAAAGTCAAAACCATAAAGCAAGTTTGGTAGTGAAGAGATGCATCTCTGATATTAGTGCATCAGTTCCAGCTAGGCAGCTGAGAACAGATAAGTTCTGTGAGCATGCACATGCAGCTGGCTTCGCTATTTCTGCTTCTGAGTCTTCAATACGGTAAGTTACTCATGTCTGTTTTCCCATACTGTACAGGTTTCTGTGTATCAAGGTCCTGCACATCAGTAGTCCTGAAGCACTCCTTAGTTGTGCTGGTGTTCTAGGAAAGCAGATCACTGCGAATGGAGCACAGTGAGAGCCAGTAGCTGACGTTGGTTCCCAGTTGGAAGTATTGTGGAAAAGTGTGGCTGTGTTTCCTCCTGCATCAAGTTGCTTACCTAGGTTAGACACCTTTGCTGGGATGTTCCTGATGAGCTTTTTTAGACTCTGCAGTCTTCATAAGGATGCATATTCTTTTTGCGGAGGTTTTTTCCCTCCTCTTGCTGAATTTGAATGAAATACATATGTACGGTGAAATTGTATGGTAACTTCTGGGTTTGTGCATCAGCAGTTCTCTTGGAAACAGCTCTACTAAGTAAATGTTACTGAAATACTAATGGTACGGAGTCTCTTTGCACAAGTGTCAGTTGTAATGCTCTTAGTGTAGTCTCCATCTCTAACCAGAGCCCATCAATTCTCTTGGGAAGCTACAATTCTGTGTTTCAGACTCTGTTTTACTTGAAAGCACAGCAGAAGTGTACTTGCACCTTGCTTATTCACAAGAATCTGCTGTCCTGAAGAGTCAAATGAGTAAGCTTTGTTCTTAAATTAAAAAAAAGTAGGTGTGACTCCGTGCAGCTTGTCTACAAACAATCTGATAAGCAAGAGTAGTGATGATGTACACGGAGGAGGCAGATGCAGAGTGAAGTAATTGGTGCTCTCAGAGTTATGAAATCTTAAGACCTCTTCTTCTCTCCATCTCTGGGAGTGTTAAGAAGAGAGGGGGTTGGCCTGCGTGTGGGATTCCAGAGCTAAAACGAAACCGTTAGTTACAGACAGAAGCAAACAGTAGAGTTGGCTAGAGAAATAATGAGGCAAAGTGACTGTGGAAGTTCTTACTGCATTAAAAAGTTAGAATTGAGCATATGAAGACTGTAGCTGTGAAATAAGCTTTTGGAGCACTGATATAGATTCAATTCAAGAAAAACAAATGTTCTGTTACAGCTCAACTTTTACTTGGTGACACTTCCTTTTAAATATAAGAAAGAATATATTCCTTCTGTTAGTACTATATACAAGCCTCTTCTGAGTTTTTTTTTTTTTTTTCTTCTTCTTATGCATGCTATTCTGCAAGGTGCCTGCCCTTTATTCATATGTGCCCATCACGTACAAAACAGATGTATAAATACTTCATAAATGTCTTGACTGGTTGTTATCATCTCTCCGGGCATTGATCTCTCTTGGAAGCATTACGTCAGAGAGAACAATTAATATTAAATTTCATAAACCCATTAAATGAGATTTCAAATCAATTCTTGTGGACTGTCGTCTCCAGTTCAGAGCTGGTAATAATTCACTATGTCCACTCCAAAATATGTTAAAGTAACTGGAATAATGCCAAATGGCGTAAATGGTTTCTGGATCAGGACTTTTATGAAGTGCAGCACTTTCTCCACTTGCGCGCACAGTAGATCATTTAACGAATTGTTTGAATGTAAGATCAGATTGCAGCTCCATCTGTCTTTTTTCAACTACCTGAATCCACTTCCAGGGCAGTGGAGTAAGAATTAACTTAAAGTATAATTGCTTAACATCTCTGCCTTGGAAGAACTGGACTTACCTTTTTAACCCTTAGTGGTGTCCATTGGCCCTATTGTGTCCCATAACTTGAAAAGCATTATACTGAATACTCAATGTCTTCATAAAGATTGTGAAAGTTACTTCAGTTGCCTTAATTTAAATTTCTGTACAAATAAGCTGTTGCTACCTTTGTTTTTGGAAAAAGCAAAACATTCATATGCTTGAGTTGCTCTTACTCAAACTTAACCAAGTAACATTTAAAGTCAAAATTTGATGTTCTCACATTGCACATGAGATGTGTTGTTTCTGTCAGTTCATCTTTCCCTGTTACCAGGAAAAAGCTTGATGGTAGAAGGCTCAGATTTTTTTTTTTTTAAAGAGGTACCTTACTTCATGCATGGTGGGTGTTGAATGAGTTAATGTGGCCCTTCAGGACTTAATAGTTCAAAGTTCCATCAGTGACTCTGCTGTTTTAAATATGCTCATGCTGTGGAATAATTTTTTTCCGGGCCCTTCTTGTAGCAGTTACTCCTTTTTATTCCCATCTGTCATAACCTTTTCATGAGCATGACCATCTGTTGTGGCAATGAGTAGTTCCTGTTGCATTTTGTAACGCATGCTCTCCCACTAGAGTTTCTTCTCTCTTCTTGAAAGAGAAGTGAAAAAGTGGTAATGCTGAGATTTATCGTTAGCTGCTGTTGAGGCAGCCTCATATTCTGTCACCGAAAATTGATGCTTAAATTAAGGCTGTCAGTCTGTTTGTTTGTTTTTTTGATCCAGACAGTGGTAGAATTATACAATATGACTATAGTAATACACAGTGTGCTGCTGCACTCTTTCACTGATGTATTCATCCATGGTACTGTTCCCACTTCTTTGGCTTGTGCAAGTTTTACTTTTTTTATTGAAAAGTTATTAAAGTTGCTTATTCTAAATTAAACGTGTAGCAAGAAGGTGTTTAGAAGTCATGTAGTTTCTTTCTTAAAGTGGAATAGATCTGGTCAAAATTAATGGATTGCCTGATATTCAAATGTGTTACCTAGAAAGTAAAACAAGCAGGGAGTATGCTGCCAAAGGCACAAGCTAACAATAAGGATAGGAAATTGTGTTTTTCAATTCTGTACACTAAAGTTTCATATTAATTAAACACTCTCCATGTGGTGATACAGGCACAGAAAGAGCTCAGGAACCAGGCTGTGGAGAAAATTAGTTGGACATGTCAAGGTGTTGATTTTGTACATTGTCTGAATTGGGATCCTGTGCTTTCTAGCATGGCCAAGATGGTTTTTTTGTCCTTTCCCGAAGCTGAGCTCTACTTGTTTTTTTTCCATGTTTGGGCCAGCCTGCAACTGCTCTGTCCACATGTGGGATTTAATTGGATTACAGTGTAGTAGCTGTTTGTTAGTTGAAGTTGGACAGGAAGGAGACCAGAGAGCTGGAATTTAGTTTATAGCCAAGGAGTGTAGGGCAGCCAGAGGTTTTGGGGATATGTCACAGGCTTTAATTTTTTTTTTCCTGTTTCATTGACATATACTAAGATTGAATTTCTGAGCTGAGTTGCTTGAGGTATGGAGCCAGGCAGCTCAAGAGAACATGACATCTTGAAAACCCTGATAAATGCAGGTATTACCCTCATGAATCACGTTTGGGTATAGGAGGAGACAACAGCAGTGAAGCTAGTGCATGTTATCTTACTCCTTCCCTTATGTCAAATTCAGATTGGATTTTTGAAATTCAAGGATTATCGCTACAGAATTTTACTCTGTAATATGAAGAGCCCGGATTGTATTAGGGAAAACAAAAACATGTCTTTGTGGGCGAACAAACGGGACTAATTCCCTTTTTATGTTTTCCTGGGAGCAATGATCTGTAGATGAAATCCAATCTGAAGATAACATTTCTTCAGCAAGCTCCAGTTGTCATCAAATTGGTGGTTAATGGTGCTTTAGTTAAAAGAACTGATAATCGGGGAGTTCATAAATCTGAAAAGCAACGTAAATTACAGGTTTAAAACAATGTTGGACTGAAATGTGGTGGTCTTAAAGGTGGAACAGGAAACTGTGTGAAAGTAGGTAATAACATCATAAAATTTTAATGATAAATGTGACCTAGATTCATGGGCTCACAGCATGATTCTCTGAAGAACTACTTTTATGCAAGTACAGCAGTGTACTCCAGCTTCCTGTTTAGGGTACAGAGGCAAAATCAAATTCCCCCTGTGTTTTAAGTAATGAAGGAAGGATTTACAGGTGATACTTAAGAGTCAGCAATTGCAAGATCTTGCTGACAAACAAAAGTCAGGTTTTATTTTAAAAAATAAAAAGTGGGATTCACAGAGGCTTGTCCTCTAGTCCTTTTTTGACTGTGTGGGGAATGGGATCAGTAGCTGTTCAGACTGACCTTCAGGAAATGCTATTAGTGTGTTCTCTGAGAACAGAACATCACAAGTTTGAGGCATACCAACTTCTGCATGCTAGCAACGTTTCCCAGTTCTGGATGGACAGCTTGAGTCTTATTCCAAAGTTAGTCCCTGAACCTTGTTCATTCTCTTAAAAAAAACAACCAACCAGAGGAGGGGTGTTGTTTCCTTTTGTGTCAGTTAGACAGGATGTGGGTGAACAAAGGCTCAGTTTTACTTTGTTAGATTTGTAGCAGAGACTTGAATGTAAGATGGGCTGGAAGAAATACCTTCTGGACTCACCTGCTTAAATATGTGTTAGACTTCAGACAAACCCATACCTTTCCCTGCTCAAATGAAAGCTACTAAACACCAGGCCCAAACACTTACGCTTTCTCTCCCAAGCTTCATTGTCAGACGTTTCATGAGAGGATGATTGATTTCAGTGCTTAAGAGGGAGTCTGACTTAGAAGATACTGAAAGCTTACTTCAAAACAGCCACAGGATTAACTATGAGCTTGGAAGAGAAAGTCAGTCTTATTTATAGCTGTAAAAATAAATAAGTAACTTGCCTCACAGGCTTCTAGTGCAAAAATATTTTGTCTTTGGGTAGCATGACCTGCAGAGAATTGTTGGACCTACTTAAAACCGTAACTGTCAGATTTGGGGATTTAGGTGAAGGTTTCTTCCTATCTTGTTTAAACGATAGATTTTAATCTTGTTCTGCATTTGTGCTTTATTTTCTTAGAGTAATCGACAGTGGTTGGAAACCACTAAGACATACTGATTTGTGTGCAAATGTAACTCTTCTGCTAGTTCTGGAACCTTTTCTCACTAACCAGAACAGGAATTGGAATAATCATAGTATTTGTTGTTTTCATATTGTTACAATGTAAGACTTGTGTTAAAATGGTGATTGATACTGTCTATTGATTTTTTTCCTTACTTTTTCAATCTGAAGAAGAATTCAAATAAAAATGCATGTTTTCTAATTAGGTGAAAACTGCTGAAGACACTGGATGTCTTGCATTTAAAATTGAGGTACTGAGTAGAGGAACTATCATGTAGTTTCTTTTGCTGCCCTTTGCCTTTTCTGTAAATGTGAAACACCTAGCTTCTTTCTCAATCCTGCTGTCTGCTTCTCCTAAAATTTTGATAGTACTGTCTGCTTAGCACTGTGCATATAATGAAATAATATAGCAAATACAGCACTTCTGGCATGTGATTATAACATCAAATTGAACTTTAAACATTTTTTAGATAAAGCTAACATTTCCTAAAGCATTTGTATTCCCTGAATCATTTGTATTCATCCAGGCTTTAAAGTATTTCCCCCAAACCTGTCGAGTATCCTTTTGGACATCTTTGTCCTTGAATCTACTCTGAAAGAGCCTTAAAGACTTTTTCCATATGGGTAGCCAACAAAAAAAAGTCTGTCAGCTAGATTTGCTTTCAGCTGTGGTCTTACAGTGAATACATTTATTCAAGGATACCATCTAAGTAACACAAGACAGGTTTTGTTGTGCAACAGGGGCCAATACCAGGAAAAAGCAAAATGCAAGAGCCCGGTGAGACCTGCTGGCTGTGAGAAGACTGGATGCCTTTCTGGCAAGTAGCCTGCTGGCCTGGTGCTGAGCCCAGCACCCCTCTGTGTGGAGCTGTGCTGAGGTGACTGGCAGGTAGTGGTGGAACTTGTCACACCGGCATGTCTGCATGGCATTATTACCTGTTCTGTGCTGGAGTAGAGCTGGTGTCTTTGGTAGTAACCATATGCAACTGATCCAGTATTTTTAAATGAAAGCTGAAAAACATTCCTGAGCTTACTGTTATTTTTTTCTGTTTCCTTACAGTTGGTCCGTTAACCATCACCTTCAGGGTGCTCCCTAGTGAAAGAATGATCATCAAAAAAAATCCTTTTGTTCAGTCTGGGGGCCACTACAGGCCACCTCACTGCTTGGCCCGCTACAAATCAGCCATCCTTGTAGCATACGGTAACCAGAAGAAGTACCTTCACCATCTTCTTTATTATATTCATCCTTTCTTACAGCGCCAGCAGCTCAGTTACAGAATCTACTTGATTCAGCAGGTAAATCTAAATGAGATCTGCCTGGTGGTGTGCCTGAGTTTTCCAGTTAAGGATTAGGTTCTGAACAAGAAACATGAATCTTCTAATGTGGAAGTACTATTTTATGCCTGGGTCAAGCAGGTCAATTATATGCCATCATATCTCCATGGCTACTACTGATTGAAATATCTTACCACTTCTCAAGATCATTGTTCTGCTGTTTCTTGTGCTTTTTTTTCTTCCAGAGGGATAAAGCTGTCATTAAGTGGTAACTCATATTTTCAGCAGTTCGAGTTGAATGTGGGTTGTCTGTCAGTGGCTTGTCAGTATAGCTACTGAGTAAAGCTGTTGAGACTGAATGCTAAACTGAAGTTGGATATTTTTAGACTGTATCAAGTAAAAACATCTGGCTTGACCTTGATGTGTGCCAGCCTATGCAGGTCAAGCAGCCATTGCTTAACTGATGAGGGACAGGTATTGCAAAAGATTGGTGGAGAGAGGGACAGTTTGGGGTTCATTAACTAAAACTGATAGCTGATTGGGAGGGAGAGGAAGCTTTTTGTTTGTGACAGAAATCTGTTTTCTCATTACTAAGCTGTAGGAAGCAACAGCCAGGACAAAAGTGTGTGTATGTAGACCTGAGGATTGACTTACTGGTCTCTTAGAAGTCTGTCTTCTTCATATCTGAATGGTGTATAGCCCCTGACACATCACAATTTAACAATTGTTAAGAATATTTTGAAGAGAGTAGGTAAAACATTCAGAGTCAGGGGGATGAAATTTTCAGCCAGTGTCTTTCAATTGAATAAGGCTTTTGCACTAACATCAATTTTAATCGAGTTAACCTCTTCTTCGTTTTGGTGAAGAAACTAAGTTTTCTTTTCCAGGTGGGGAATGGTACGTTTAACCGAGCAAAGTTACTTAATGTTGGTGTCCGGGAAGCCCTGAAGGATGAAGACTGGGACTGCCTTCTTCTGCATGATGTGGACCTAGTACCTGAGAATGACTATAATCTCTATGTTTGTGATGAATACTATCCCAAACATATGGCTAGTGCCATGGATAAGTTTCAGTACAAGTAAGCACTTCCATTTGCTTTGGGATGTATGTATCCTAATGTGTTCTCTTTCTGGATAGAGGGTGTGAACGTGGATAAAGGTACAACCTTTAAGAACTGGGACTTTTATTTTTGTTTTTGCACTCCTGGCTTCCCCAGCAAGGGGTATGGTTGACCGAAGCATGCAGTCTTAAACAGTTCCATGCATGTGGTTCCTGTTCCACTGTTAGCTCAGCTTGGCAAACGACTTGCAGATTTCTGTTTGCCTTGCTTTCCAGAATAAAAGTAGTTGGTCGGGATCACTGGAGTACATGGAAGATATTTGATACAATGTAGGTATTTGGAAGGAACTGGAGATGTTAATTTTAAAACCAGTTTCACTTTGACCTACTTGGGGGGAGGGAGGGGCAGGAATTATGCTGATTTTTGCTGGTTTTGGTTTCAGTAAATAATAAGTGTCTTAATTCTCATCTTAAAACTTTCCATGGGGGTACTTACATTTTATATCCATCTGATTCTACAAAAAATCTGTAATAGATGAGATTAATGTCTGTGACTTGGATCATGTTGTTTGTTTGTGAGGGACTGGTATTAGCCCTCAATATTGATGCTTTTTTTTCCTCTGCTCTTTTAGTCTTCCATATAAGTCCTTTTTTGGGGGTGTATCTGCTTTGACTCCAGAGCATTACATGAAGATGAATGGGTTTCCAAACACATACTGGGGCAGTGGTGGTGAAAACGACGACATTGCTACAAGGTACTGATGCACAGGACAGGCTTAAATTAGAACCAAGCTGTTTAGTGAAACATGTAGCATTATTCTAAGAATGGAACTAAGACATGGTTCCTTAAAATGCTTGCAGCATCATTGTAATCCAAATGCTGTTGGCGTTGGACATGATTGCTGTCAGAAAATGCTGATAATCTATGACTAACTATTGTGCACTGGGAGGACAAAGCTTTCTTCAGACAGCGGCGGGGGCAAAATGTTACTTCACATCCATGTGCCTTCACTTGCGCTGGAGTGCTTTCAAGGGGTTATAACCACCTGTGGTTGACAAGAGACTCCAGTGACATGAAAAGCCCCAAGGAAGGGAATCTTCAAACTTAAGTACCTTCTTGATTTTTGTATTTATCAATTCCCAAACAGTTGTGAACATAAATTACATTGGGCATATAGGTTGCTCCAAATACTATCTAGTCACCAATACTTGGAATTAAGGAACGCTAGGAATTCTAATTTCTGTCTTCAGTGCTGACTGATGGAGAAGTCTGTGTACTGTTGAGAGTCAGTGACAGCAAGATCTGACAGTTTGTTTCTTGTATGTTGGCTGCTATGGCAGCAGCATGCTGTGGAAGTGAATACTATGAGTTTAGTTTCAGGTACTCCACCTCATGCAAATTCTTCAAGTACAAAATCATGGCTTGTATCTTTTTTTCACCTTTGTAGTTGCACTGTGCACCTTTATAGTCCTGCACTGAGGCAAGCTTATAGGATGGTTTATAAAACTAAACTGACAATAAAGGCCTTATGCTTTTTTTTTGTCTTGAAGAGTGTGACGAGTTTTGGTGGAATTTTCTGGTTGAGAACTGTAGGAGTTTTTACAAAGCAGTACTCTTCTGGGAATTGAAGTCATGTTTTCTAACACAGAAATTCTCATTTTCCTTTCAGAGCAAGCTACCTAAAATGGTGTATGATTGCTTAGAGATTTAGCATTTACTAAAAGAATGGAACGCCAGGAAAATAAATCTTTAAATCAAATATTACAATGCTGGGTCTGTTCAGCTGTTCTCAGTACAGCTTAGGCCTCTAGTGTGATTTTCAAGTACCAGTGGTGAAAAGTCATACCAATTAATGCATGAGAGTGCACTTCCTTGCAGAAATCTCTCAAGGCAAGTAGGTTATGCAGATCCCAAAACAGCCCTCTACTGAAGGGAGGTAAATCTTGTGTTGTTTCTCTGAAAACCTATATTAATGAATAGCAGTGCTCTGGCCCATAGGTACAATGGAGCCCATAGACAGAGACTGTTAATTAATGATTTATTCACGTACTAAAGCCTCACCTTGAAAAGTTAGGAATGAGATGGCTGTTCTTGAGTAACCAGGTTGATGACCCTGCTGGGACTGGATTTTAGGAAGTGCCCAAGCACTTCTTAAGATAGAGCAATAAAATTAATTAGTACTTGATGTTGGACATTGAAATGTCCAAAAGAAGTCTTGTATGAAGATTTTATGCTGGGATACTGCTCATTAAGATAGAATTAGCAAAAAAAAAATAGTAATTATGGCTGCTACTTACAGGTGGCAGACTGCAGTCTTAGTAAACACCAGGACATACCTTTTATTAGAATAAAATACTATTCTAATTGGAACCACTGCTGTGTTAACATTATCAACTACAGGGAAATCTGGGTTTTTAAAACAGTAAATGAATGCATTAAACTAATAACATCATGAAAGAGTTAATCTTGCAACAGAAATTGCAACAGCAAAGCTGGTTTAGTGTTTTTTTTACTTTTTTTGACTGAACATGCAATAAGCGAAGTTCAAACAAACTGCCTTGTCTAAAATCCAAACAGATAAATAATGTCATACTGTCAGTGAAATGTTGTAATCATTTGATATCTCTAGCCTAACAAATATTTTCAGTTCTGTAGCCTCTTTCAGCTTTAGAACATTCCTGTTTCAGTGCAGCTTTTGCTGTTATACTAGATCACAACAGAAGGCAATCAAATGTTGCAAACATGCTGGTTAGATAACCTAAATTAAGCAAACATTCTTATATTCACAGGAATTTTCTTTGCATAAGAGATGCCCTATGATAACACAGACTTGCTGGGTCTAGCAGTATTACTAGCAATTTCTGTTGGTAAGCTAACAGATGCCATCAGTAATGAATTGCTTAAAGTCACACAAAATGTGGTTTTTAGCCAGCTCTATTTTGGAATTCTGAAGCTTCAGCTCACTTTTTTCTTATCAAACTGTCCTGCAGTTGACCAGGTCACATTTGGTGCTCTGATGTCCGTATGTGTCATTAATCTGTCATGAATCCAGTACTCTCATCAAGACTATTTGCATGAGTGGCACTTCTCAAGAACAGAGACTTAATCTGATTCTGAAACTCAGGACCGGGTTCCTTTCAGAAACTGCAAGGGTGTGTGTGTGTTTGTTTTGTTTTTTGTTTTTTTTTGTTTTATTTCCCAAAAAAGTTTAGGTGATGGAGCTCTAGGCAGTAAAAGCTCTGCTCTTACAAGGAAGTGAAAATAATTTTCACTTGTCAGATGCAGGGAAGTTGCTCTTGAATGCTGTGTATGCTGTTGTTCATTTCCTGGCTGCTAATCCTCTTTGTACTCTGTCAAAATATAGTGCAGCTGGGAGCATCCTACCCCAAGCCTGGTTAGAATCTGCTGGAGAGGGTAATCTGGCATTGTGTTAAACTCGCTCCCTGCAGCTTCTGTATTTTGCTTTGATTGCACTAATATTGGAAATCATCTCTGCCCTTGAACTTCCCTATAGCTAAGCCTAGAAATGACACCCTTATTTATACCTAAGCAAACATTTCATTCTTCATTTTAAAGGATCCAATTAGCAGGAATGAAAATTGTCCGGACCCCATCTCACCTTGGACGCTACAAAGTGATGGACTACAACAAAGAGACAGAAGAGCCTTGGAGAAGGTAATTGTTCCACAGGGGGACAGGTAGGAGACTACTACTCCTTGCCTTGTGGCAGGTTGACTGTTACCCTCATCTTCCTCAAAACAGGCAGGAAGTAAACCTCATGCCACTGGTTATTTTTCTGTTTTAATGCTGCTATTTAAAGAAAGCTCCCAGTCAGCTTCAACTGAACTGTACTGCTCATGTCTCTGCATTTGAAGGGTAGATGCATTTCTCCTAGTTTTCTACTTCTTACTTAACAAACGTCCTTAACTTCCTACTAGTATCAAACTTCAGCATCAAATTATTCAGGGAATACCACTTCCAAAAATGCCACCTCAGTCTGTCTTACATGAGGTTTCTGTTTGAAGAGACTCTTTGTTACAACTTTCAGACAAACAAAGCTTGCCTTACAGTCTGTGCAGATTTACTGTGCCATTAAAATAGTGGAAAGTGATATTCTAGTTTGAGGAGGTGATTAAAGTGCCTGACAGACCTTAGCAAAGACCCAGTTTTATACAAAAGAACTGGTAGAGGGTGTTGGGTCAGGTGTGGTGGAGGCTTCTCATATTGATGGTACAGATTTGTCATCTTAAACTGAGGTTTCCATAACAACCCTCTCTTAAAGCTACTTACACAGCAGCCTATGTAGACCATTCCTGCAAGCCTCTTTGTTGTACTCCCAGGTCTCTCTACCCTTGCTGCCAGGTTCTTTTTTTTTTTTACGAAGCATAGTTGCCACCCTGCTGGTCCTCCCTTACTGATTAGGTTCCAGTCCAAGTTGTCCTCCTTGTTTGTAATACTCAGAATGAAATTCAAATCTGTTCAGCCTTCTCGCTCTCTAGTTTATAATTATGTAAGGAGAATTTGGGGGGGGCTTTGCTGACAGCTTTCATCTATTAAACCCTTGCCCTCTAGAAGACTGGTTCCTCTGCTACCTCTATTCAAAGCATCAGCTGTAAACATCACCTTTGGCCTTTTATCTAACTGCAGGTATTCTTCCTTCTTCAGGCCTGCTCCCAGACACAACACTGGAAAAACATGGAAGGATGATGGAATGAACTCTCTAGAGTTCAAGCTCCTTTCCAGGACAAAGCATCCTCTTTATACCAACATTACTGTGGACATTGGATATGTTCCCCCATTTTCTTAAGAGAATGAGAACAAAAGTGGAGTTTAAGCTTACCGTGGCAGCATGCTTATGGGCATTCAGCCTCTACTTCCTCTTCTGGTACAGAGTCTGCACTGCCTGAGACTAATCCTGTTGTCTTTCATGCATTTAACTTCTGAGTGTAAAAGATTTAGAAGAAAAGGCTTCAGGAATAGGGTATGATAGCTACAAACAGGATCTGGCTTACTGTAAAGTCCTTTGAAGCACTGTAAAACTACTGAGTCAAATCCACCTCTCATCCCTCAGGCTGTGGGGATTAAGGTCTCCTTGACAGTAAGCTGACCCAAGTTTTCTGGAACCTTTGTTCCATAGCAGGATAGCTCTGTCCTGCTGCTTACTCAAGTGGTAAGTGGGATTCAAGCCATTCTGTCAGCCAGTCCTCTAAAATGCTGTATTTTGAGAAAGAATTTACTCAGTGTTGAAAGCTACTACAGTTCTGTAAATACTTTTTGTCCATTTGAGTAAAACAAGTTGAAGTAGGTTTAAGCTAAGATTTTCTAGTATATTTAATAAGAGCTTAATAAAGGACAAAGTTGCCTTGAAATCAGATGAAAACAGAGCTTAAATTCTTGGCTGTCTGGCCAGATGCATCAGTGTGCAAGTGTTTTTTTTATTGTAGCTGTAAGTAATTCACATTGAAAGAGACCTGAGACTGTCACCTAGCCTAACCTCCTGCTCAGCACAGGGAAATTAGTCTAGTATTTCAGCTGCTGCACAAACACTGTCTCTCAAGGTTGATCTGTCTTCAATATAAAACTATTTTTTCTCTAGTACTTCATTTTTCAGAAGTAAGTCAAATATGTCAATAGTGAAGCTGTGACCCTTGCAGGAATGCATTTCTACTTACCTGACAGTGAGATGGATGGTCTTCTCTAGACCTTGCCCCTTTTTGTAATCTTTCTCTGTCAGACAGTAGCACTGCCTACAAGGCCCAATTATTTTACAAGTGTAAGATGGGATATTTTACCTTGTTACTGGTAGATACTACAGTCAAGCTCCTGTTCACTGAAAAACTGCATCTACCCCCCCTAACACCCAAGAACCTATTAAAAGCTTTGTTCTTCTCTACAGCTTGAGTAATACATGTCAACCAGAGACAGAATCATTCTTCAATACTATAGTAAGAAGTTGCTTTTCATTATGTAATTCTTAACATTGTTTCCTAAAAGAAGCTTCCCAACCCCAGCTTTGCATCTGCCCACAGGGGCTGTATATCCAACAAGAAGGCATAAAGGTAGATCTAATGCAATAAGGAAGTGCTCTAATCACAGTTTTAGCAGAAATCCTACAGCACACTAGAACAGTTATCCACACCAGTCTTCTAAAACAAGAACCACAACTAGTAATTGCCTGGGTATGCATACAAATATCCATACCGCTAACAGTGTGGCCTAAAGCATAAAAGAACCATGATGGACAGCAGTCTTTCTCCATCTCACACAGTTTCCCAGTGCACTTCCTTCTAGCTGTCTCCAGAATAACACACAAACTGCAAGCTACTGTGGAATTAAATGAGACTTCTATTTTGCCACAGGACACTTAAGCTCAACTCATCATGCAGTGGGAACGTTCATGAAGGACAAGAGATACCTTTTGAATTAAGTGGATTGCACTTTATTGAGAGATTTTTAACATCTCCTCACCTATTACCATTATTGCCGTTCCCTCCAACGCAAGTTTTTCCTTAGGCTGGAAAAAATTAGCTTTTCTCAGCGAGTTTTTAAATGGTGAAGATTTCTTGTGCTTTTAAGGGAAAAAGACTGGCCTGCTCCTTTTGAAGTTGTGGCAGTGTTGCCTTCCCACTACAACAAATTGGAAGTTTAGGAATAGTTGCAGGAAATGTTTTTTTCAGGAAACCTAGTTCAAGTCCTTCCACTGGGCCAGCCCAAACAAGGAAACTTTTACAAACCTCCCAGCAGAAAGTGCACAGAAGAACACCGGGACCTGCGCTCAGGTCAGTCCGGTCTCACAGAATGAGATTCTCAACCAACCAACTAGATGCTGTGACAAACTTTCTTCTGTGCTACTGAAGTACTCTTTCAAGCAGAGTGCTGCCAGTCAGCTGCTGCAGCAGCAACCACAAACAAGATCTGCTGCCATTTCCTATAACCTGTGTGGTGCTCACCCCTATGAGATCTTTGGCTACATGCTGAAATCCACCGTGATGTTGATGTATAAAGGGTTATGTTCCACTGAGAGCAGTTTATATGAACAGGAATTCAACCCATCTGTTCTCCATGTTCTAGGTACCTGGCGTAGAAGCTTCATCCTGAGGACAGAGCAGAGGAGAAAATCTTCGTAGCAAAAATTGAAATGCATAAGAGGAGTTTTGAGCTCTCTCATGTCTGGTAACCTTAGAGGCAGAGCTACGGCCATTCTGTATCTCCTGGGAATGTAAATTCTTGCTTTTCCTGTCCTTAGCATAGACAGTCAGACATGGGAAAATAGTCCTTCAGTTTGGGGAGGAGGGGTTTAAGCAATTTAATCTCTGAAATCATATGTTCCAATCACATCCATGTCACTGTAGCTTCAGAAGGTTCTAAGGAACATTACCCAGTCAGTTATAGGCAGGTCTCATGCACAGAACAACAGCTGCCAGCAGTGAACAGTGGTGTCACAGGCACATCCCCCAGAGAGTTTGGGTACCACAAATGCCTGTTTCACCTAGCACGAAGAACTAGGCCACCACTTGCCTGACTCCTAGCCACCTGCCATGACAATGCAAGGTGGAACGCTGTTCTTAACTCACCTCTCTTTGTTTTCCTCATTGCCACGGTCTCGGTTATGGAAGATCATCGTGTATCTGGCTATGTCAGCAGATGGCCTCATCACTCGCATCTTCTGCATCTCAACCCTGGAAGAAACAATAGTGCCATGAGCAAGACACCACCTATAAGCCAGCTCTTAAGGAGAAATGGCATTCTGACACTTCAGCTCTGGTAGACTCCATAGAAGCAAGCATACAGAACTGTAGGAAACTCATCTTCAATTCCACACCCCATTTTGCTGGAGAAATAAGAGCTCACAGTGTTGGGTTTCTAGACAGGAGGGTGTCACGTACCCCCTTCTTTTGAAGAGAAGCATGTAGCTATTACAGCAGAGATCACGTAGAGCTTGCTTTAAGGACATGTTATACAACAGAATACATTTAACTTAGTATTGTCTGGTCTAGCTTTACTACCATGCATTAACCTAGGAGGTCTGTAGCAAGATTGCATGTGTTTTCCAACAAGTTCATTTCAACTCACGCAGTGAAGCCCCTACACATGATAGTTCTCCGCTAAAAAGAGGAAAGGGCTTGCTTTCTAAGGGCTGTCAGACAGCTCCACAATATTGAACTTTGTTCACATGAAGAAAGATTTCTGAGAACAGTGCCAAAAATGTTAAGTCCCATGCATAGACTTTAGTGTCTGACATCAGGCATTTGATTGGAACTTTTGGCCTTAAACATACCTGTGGAACAACAATTTTGCTCTGTCTGCAGCAGAAAGGGTTAATTTTATGGCACTGGAATTAAGGAATACCCCAGGTCTTTGCTAGTCACATCAGCAGCTGAAAGAGCAATAGGTAACCCAGAACTGAAGAAGAAGCTCACATAGCCTTCCAATGACCGTAGCAGTAAATTATCAAAGGAATACAAAAAGTGATCTGAAAAAATCTTTCCGATGCTCTCTGTAGAAAAGGGCCCAGAAGACAGCATCGCGTTTAGCATGAAGGCAAATCAGTATGACACAGAAACAAAACAGTAGGAGGTAGAAGCCCTTCAGCCCTGAGTTCTTGAAGATACTGAAGGGGATGCTGCCATCTGCTGCCTTCACAGAGGAAGGCAGCAAAGATCTCTCCGTAGCAAGAGGAAAGGCATGAGCTAAAGCCATTGCAGTGTGCGCTGTGGGTCATACGATTTGGTTTCCACACCACACTCCACAATGGCTGGAAAGCTGATGGATGCCATACACAAACACAAGCAAGCATCACTTTTGATTCCAAACACTTGCAAACATCCCAGAGACCCTCAGTAAGTCCTGCTGATCTGCTGCAGAGCTGGTTCAGTGTTACACACATGAACATTTGAAAAAATACCACTATCACCTTTGTTTGCTCGTTAACTGTGACACTTCTCAGGAAGCTGGGGAATAAGATGGTACCAAGCCATCCCCTGCCACTAAAAATCCAGCTCCCAAGATGTCATGGAGAAGTTGGTGTCTCTAGCTAAAGACCTGGGGGGGGAGGGGGGGGCACAGGGAGTTACTCAGAAGGGACAAAAATCCATTGTCACCAAGTAGACCTCTCAGATTTCTTGAGACACAGCTGACCAATCTGCTAAACTAACAAAAGCTTTCATCTGGACGTTCCAAACTTTAACACACTTGATTCCTTCAGTGTCATTATTTAGAATCACCAAGGAGTATGAATTTTATGCCCCCAAAATGTTTGAATATTTAAACAATTGAAAAGGATAAACACTTAAGGATGACAGAGTATACCCAAGTTAGGAATTGACAGGTTCTTTTTTTTTTTTTTTTTTTATTTTCTAACCCTTTTACCAACAGCAATGCTGGTTCATAGAAGTTTCCTCCTAAGCAAAGGGGAACAGATCAACATGAAAGTTTTAGTCTTGTACCATCAAATGTCTCAAACTAACAAGCTTCTCCAACAGGCATGTCTGCAGAACTAGTTTTAACAAGAGCAAAGGGCATATGGATATACATGCAGTCTTTCAAAAATGCAAGTTATTCACCATCTTAACTACAATCAACACCACCCACATACAAACTAAGCACTTCTTGGAAAAAGTCATGGTAGTCAATGAATGGAAAAAAAAAGCCAAAACCCAAATACTCCCACACTCTTGCAAAAGTAGTGGAACTCAATGCATATGTCACTGGCAAATCATAATACAGACTTCAGTCTTATTTCAGTTACAACCAATTTCCAAGCTAGAACAAAAACGCTCTGTAGCTGAGACAAAAAGCAAAACCAACCAATCAAAAATAAAACAAAATCAAAAATACCAAACCAATAACTCTCTCAGGAGGAGGACCAGGTTTTAAGCATGCCTAATCTTTTCAAAAAAGAAACTGTTCGTAGAACTGCATCTTCACACTCCAAATCGCCATACAGCAATACTCCCACACCTATTTCCCTCTAGCCGCCTTTTTACCTGATTCGAAGGTCGTCATCTTCTCCACCCCAACCCCAGTAGTTGTTAGAGAATCCATTCACCTTGGAAAACTGATCTCTTGTTAGAGCAGTTACACCTCCAAAATATCCCTGGTAACGTAACCTAGACGTACACAAGAAGAGAGAATGAAGAATTAAAAGGCTGAGTAATACCAACAACGAAAATACCACCCTGAAACTCTGGATTTACACCTGTCTTTCACAGAGTTCAGGGTGCACAGATCTATGATGATGTTCAACTTCACATCCACCAGGACCCCCTAGGTCCTTTTCTGCAAAACTGCTTTCCAGTCTCCAGCATGTGCTGGCACACAGGGTTCTTCCTCCTCAGGTGCAGGATTTTGCACTTGCCTTTGCTGAGCTTCTTGAGATTCCTGTTGGCCAAGTTCTCCAGCCTGGCACAAACTTGTGGTGTGTCGACTACCCCTCCCAGTATTGGATCTTCTGCAAACTTGCTGAGGCACACTCTGCCCCATTGTCCAGCTCACTACTGAAGACGTTAACCAGTACTGGCCCCCGTATCAACCCTGAGCTACATACTCTGCTAGTGACTGACCTCCAGCTGGACTTTGTTCCACCAATCAGAACCCTCTGAGCCCGGCACTTCAGCGTCCATACTAGTCCGTACTTCATCCCTTTGTCAATATGGATGTTATGGGAGACTGCTGAAAGCCTTCCAAAGTCAAGATAAACATTATCCAGTACTCCTCCGTTGTCCACTGAGCCAGTCATCTCATTTGTGGGCAGACTGGCTTCATCACCTTCCCTGGGATTAAGGTGAGGATGACCAGCCCGTAGCTTCCCAAATCCTCCTTGCCCGTCTTGAAGACAGGAGTGACCCTTGTTTTCTTCCATGCCTCGGGAACTTCCCCCAAACCTTTCAAAGATAACAGAGTGTCTTTGCAATGACAGCAACCAGCTCCCTCAGCACTCCTGGATACATCCCATCAGGTCCCATGGATATATGGTGTATACTCAGTGTTCAACAAACTTGTCCAAGGACAACAGAATATTGGCTCCTTTGGGATCTTTAACATTGGACTGAAGAAACCATACTATAAAAATGGTCACTAGAAAAGGATGTTATGGCCTCAAGGAAATAGCTTACCTAAGCTAAAGAAGTTTTCCCACCCTTCCCTTCAAAGTTTGAATACATAAACCTTTTCCTAAAGATTCCGAGTTGTAGTTTATATAACTAAACGTATTTGCTCTCCAGAGGAGCACAGTTTCTAAGATTATCATGTCCTGCAATACCATAGAAGATATTCCCCTGGAAGAAAACAAAGAAAAACAAGAAGCCCACCAAAAAAACCACGTTCGTGTCCAGGATGTTCTGCATTAATACAGGACATGTATGACTTCAGTTTTCTCAGCCTCATCTGAGTGACACGTCTCAGTATGCCCACCTCAGCCTAAGTAAAACACTGAGGTCACCCAACTGGGATTTCAACCTGTGGTCTCAGCTCAATTTAGGTATCATTCTTCAGCTCAGAATCTGAATTCTTTCAAATGTACCCAGGAATTCCCCTGGCAGTAAAGCGTGATTATCCCCACTTCACTGATGCGGAAGCAGAGGCAGTGCCACAGAAATGGAAGTATCAATTGAATTCAAACCACCAGTATCCCAGTAAATACTGGTACAGAGTATTCACAAAGAAAAATTTTGTCAGTGTAAGTCTCTTTAAAACCAAAGCTTGAAGGTGACCTATAACTAACAGCTCCTTTACACAAACAGGAGAAGTCTGAGGAAATTAATCATAAGAAGATTCCTTAGTGAAAGGAAAAGTCCTTCTACATGCTTAGCTCACCAAAGCACTTGCAGTAACTAAGACATGGAAGGTTACATAAAGCACCTCAAGTTTTGTGCCATGTTACTAGTCTAGATTCCATATGCCTATCGAATAACCAAAGCAATGGCTTCTGTTGTTTCAGTGTACTGACCATCCTGTAGCCCTCAGCATTCTCATTGCAAGACACAGTGCTCCAAAAATCTGTCAGGAGCCTCTTTCATTTAGTGAAAACTGGGACGACCACAAATAACTGGAAAGTGAGTATTACTCTGTATCAGAATTTGCACATTCCCCCCCTTTCTCATATATTTAGTAAAGGAAACCCAGAAGTGAAACAAAGCTTTACTTCAAAGTGCTTTGCAATCAGCTTTTGAAAAACCCATTTCTAATTAATATTTAGACTAACATGACATAAGAGGTGGATCTTGAAAGAAACATATTCAATGGAACCACTCTAGTCATTAAATTCACCAAGCTCAGGAGCCTTTTTTCCTCTAAGGTGGACTGAACCTGACTTTTCATTTTAAATTATTTACATCACAGTAACACTTAAGTGATCCATTTAAAAATGGAACAACCCAGTATTAGACACTGTACAGCCAAATAATTGAAGGACAACACTGTCTCTTGGCAAATTCTCACACTTGAGCAGATCTCAGTATCAGAAGTTGCCTCTTCAACAGCAAAAGGTAAGTGGCAAATTTTATTAGCACAATCCCAAGATCATACTGTCAAATCACAGTACCAGGAGACTGCAAATATATTTCCAGCTTTGACATAAGGTCTCTGGCATGTTGCTTTCCTCTCAGAATGCCCTCGGAAACCAGAACAATGACAATGACCATTCTTATGTGTGACTACAGAACTAACTTCAAAGATGTCTGTAAGAATCTTTTGTCAGAAGGTGCTCCAGAGAAGTGGAGCATTATCACCAGAAACCTGGTGTCAGATGGAAGGGAACACTCGAGTATACAGCTCCGTGAGAAGAGGAACATTGCCAGTAACTTAGCATTTTCCAGTTGGTTTTCGTTTCACATTCATGGTCTCCTACCTGTATCCAGTATTGTTCCTGCCAACTACAAGGTGCTTTGGTTGTCTGTCACACATGTAAATGTTAAAGTCATTCTCTGGCACCAGATCCACATCATGGAAAATGAAACAGTCCCAGTTCTCTTCTTTTAGAGCCTCTAGGTATCCTACATTCAACAGTTTAGCTCGATTAAATTTGGTGCTGCCAGCCTGTGGAAAAGAATGGAAAAAAACAAAGAATGTGTCAAACCTTTTTGACTAGAACTGTTCACACACAGGCTTTTCTTCTAATCACATAGTTCACAACCACATTTGTACTTTATGGCCTTCAGAGCAGTGAAGAGCTACACAAAGAGCTACCCCATAACATTAGATACAGCATCAGAGCAGCCAACGATGCAAAGTGTTCCTTCAGCCTCTACTTGTCATGAACGAACACCGGTAGGGGCAGGAAAGCCTAAGGCCATGGGGCCACCTGCAGTATGCATGCTGTACAATGCAATTCCACTACTACTGCTGTTCCTGTCCTGTTACTCCATCCAGCTACATAACAAAAGAGGTGTCAGTGAACAGTTTAGAAACTGGCAATCCATGCAACGCGTCAGTAAGGCTTATAAAAGCTTAAAAGAAAATACTCCCATAGTTATTAGTTTACAGATGTCAGAGCACTCAATGCAGGTGGTTTATGCTTGTCCACTCAGTTTAGAGGATGGCAGTGCTTAAGAAGTACACTGTATTTCCTTAAGGCACACAGTAGGTGGCAGAGTGGGAAATCAAATGCAGGTCTCTTGCTTTTTAACTCCTACCTATAACCTAATCATTATGCTGCACAGGGACTCCTCCTAGCATAGAGCTTCACTTTACTTTTACTAATCTACACTGTTTGCTTTTACAGCAAGTTAGTGCATCTTCACTTTTCGAAAATACCATTTTCCACCTTTTAGATGTATACATTCATATATATACCCGGCAGTTTTGTCAGCTTACCATGACACCACTGATTCTGGAACAAGGGTGCTTATCCTGCTATTTATTTTTTAACTGGACCGTACACACAAGCCAGCCAGCAGAACGCTTTCTGCTCCTGGGGACAAGGTGGTAAATTGCCTCAAGTTCCAACTGAGAGTCAAAGGGCCCAACTGTGTGCTCCCAGAAGGCAAAAGGCCAGTCATTTTCCAGAACTGGCAACCTGATGTACTTGAAAGAGTAAAGAAGTAATCTTCAAGAGAAAGGACTCATTTGCTAGAAGCTGTCTGGACAGAAAGAGGCTCCACGGAAAATTAGAAGGAAGCTGACCTCCCCAGACTGAGGGAAGGTTAGCCGTAGGGACAAGCAGCCGTATACAAATCATGTTTTATCATCCCAGTAAGTAATGCTTTGCTTCAGAGAAGCAATTTGCTCACCAATGGCCATCTGCTCCTGCACAAAGATGACTTATGAGCTTTATGGCTCACTATACCAGCAACTTTGGGAAATACAGCCTGTTCTGAGACTTGAGAGAGGAATAATCAATTGCTTCCATTCTGAGTCAGGGAAGACGAGTATTCTCCAAGAAAAAAAATAGATACAATTCACCCAAAATCTATGATGTCAAAGTCCTGAGTATTTTCATATACAGGACATTAAAAAGAAATCTGTCAAAAAACCTTCTCCTTATGATGAAAACATAGGTTACAGGGTGAACAACAGAACAATTCAGATGACTGGTAAAGTACATCCTGACCACTTCACTTGTGTGTCAAATCCAGCCTACTTCAGCAGCAACATCTACCAGTGGTTGGTTGCGTCTCCACCAGTACAGTCAGCCACTACAGCCCCCTTCCTGCAGCCAAACACCACTTAAAACTGCCTTCCAGGAAAGGCCATTTCAGTGCTACACCATATGCTTAAATATCAAAATCTATTCTCATCTGCCACAGAAGACAGCACTCTCCTCCTTGCTTTCGACAGAAGGACACTGACTACACGACAAACTTATGTTGGCAATTATTCACCCTTTAGCCATTACAAGCTCACATTTTTTTCAGTACTGCACTCATGTGTGCACACGTTTCTGCAGCGCAACATGATTTTCAAAATGTTACAAGTAGCCCATAAAGAGGAGAAAAATATAAAAGGCCCATTTCTTAATCTTCCAAAGCAAGCTGTGTGCTTTCATAGTTAAATCCTGTTTTCATCTTTTTCTTTCCCCAGAGATACTTAAAGCAACTAATGACATCACAAATGGAGAGTGAAGACAGATTTGCCAACAAAGAGTGCTTTAGTTAGACTCACCTTCCAGTGTTTGGGTGTGCCTACCACAGTGAGAGGCTAAGCAATAGTTCCCAATTTTCCAAGTAAAAACTCTGATAGAACAAGTCCAGACTCAGTATTGCTGCTCACATCACACAAAACCTCCAGACTTTCCTATTACTTTCTGCTAACATGACAACAGCCTGTCTCCACCTCACATATTTCGATAAGTAAAGAAGGTATGCCCATTCTCCCAATGATTTATTGCTAACCACTGCTTGCGAGCTGGAGTGAGCCGTTATCGGTACAATTACAGTACATACCAATGCAGAAAAAAACCCTCAGTTTTCCACTCCACAGGCCACAGGATGACTCTAAACAATGAAGGAACAGTATATTCCAACTGAAAGCAGATCCTGCCATTAAGCAAAAATGTAAACTTTCACCTAAACTGTGCTGCCTGTTACTGCTTGACTCCATCCTATTTAAGCAGAAGGGAAGAGGAACTATATTTACCACCTTATTTTTTTTCCTGCTGTCTGAAATACCTGTTTAGAATCAAAGCAGAACACATACATAAATGATAGTAAAAGAAAGCAAATACAATAAAAGTTTTTAAAAAAAGATGAAACATTACAAAAGAGAAATCTGTACTGCTTTTAGCTCATGTGACCAGAACATAAGCACTTAAAAGACAATGTGGCACACATCTGCATGCTCAGATTTTAGCCAGTGACTCTGCAGAGCTTAAAAGAATACAAAATAGGAAATTACTAAATCTTTCGGGAACTAAATGCTCTGCCATGACTATTTCTTCCCACAGCCTATACATGCAAGTAAAGCACCTACAAGCAATAGCTGGCGTGGTTAGTTTGAGACAGCAGAAGTATAACCACACGATTAGCAGAGCTTACTAAGCATAACAGCCAGTAAGCAGATGGGAGAGAAGACCTAGCTACAAACTGAGACCTTTGATACAAACAACTCCAAGTTTAAAGACAGAAAACATGTCAGCCTATTTGCATGCATGTATACTGCAAGGGAATTGAGTTGTACCACTAATGCAGAAGATGCTTACCTTAAACACTACCTCAGAAACAGTAAGCTACTTAGACTGAGAAACGGACACTAGTTAAAGACACCGTTTGCTAATACTACACAGGTTCATTAACAACAGCTGAGATCCTGTAGCAATGGCTGCAAGCACCACTGTGTCCCTCAACAAGCAGAAGTGTTCCAAGCAGGCTCAGGAGCCATGCTAGGCAGCAGAGGTGGCAGCATGCTGCTCCTTGGACCACTGAGCAGTGACGTCCTCCCCACCCAAACACATCTCTGCAGAGCTGCCTCACCTGGTGAATAATGTAGATGCCATAGTCCAGCTGCTGCCTCTGCAGGAATGGGTGGAGGTGCTCCAGGAGGTACAGCAGGTGCCTCTCTCGATTGCGGTGCGGGATGAGGATGGCCACATGCTGCAATGCTGAACACTCTGTAGGGTGATACCGGCCCTTGGCCACCTGAGGGTTCTCCTTTTGTACTTCTTCTAGCGTGAGAGATGGTTTGAAGGTCAGTTTGCTGGCACCTCCTGCAGGAAAAGCACAAGAAGCTTTCCTGATTTGTTTGTGGCTAGTCCCATTACCTAATGAGGTGCTCTGTAACCAGCCTAAGAAACCCAGATTCAAGCCCATAATTGGTTTCCCTGGCTTTCCCAGAGAAAAACAGTGCCAGAAGGATACTACATGGGCAGTGGAAGAAGAGGGTACTGAGTGTTTAGTTACTTAAACTGATTACAGAAGAGAAGCATCACTGGCTTAATACTATAAGTATTTAAGATAAAATCATAGAGTGGTTTGAAAGGGACCTTAAAGACCATCTAGTTCCAAGCCCACCTGCCATGGGCAGGGACACCTCCAACTAGATCAGGTTGCCCAAAGCTCCATCCAACCCGGCCTTGAACACATCCAGGGATGGGGCATCCACAGCTTCTGTGGGCAACCTGTGCCAGTGCCTCACTGCCCTCATAGTGAAGAATTTCTTCCTAATATCTAATCTAAACCTACCCTCCTTCAGTTTACAGACACTACTCCTTGTCCTATCACCACACTCCCTGATAAAGAGTCCCTCTCCAGCTTTCCTGTAGGCCCCCTCTAGGTTCTGGAAGGCCGCTATAAGGTCTCCCTGAAGCCTTCTCCTCTCCAGGCTGAACAGCCCCAACTCTCTCAGCCTGTCTTCATGGGAGAGGTGCTCCAGCCCTCTCATCATCCTCGTGGCCCTCCTCTGGACTCACTCCAACAGGTCCATGTCTTTCCTGTGTTGGGGGCCCCAGAGCTGAACGCAGTACTGCAGGTGGGGTCTCATGAGAGCAGACTGAAGAGGGAGAATCACCTCCCTCGCCATGCTGGCCACGCTTCTTTTGATGCAGCCCAGGACACGGTTGGCTTTCTGGGCTGCACGTGCACATTGCCGGCTCATGTTGAGCTTCTCATCAACCAACACACCCAAGTGCTTCTCCTCAGGGCTGCTCTCAATTCATTCTCCACCCAGCCTGTATTTGTGCTCAGGATTGCCTCGACCCAGGTGCAGGACTTGGCCTGGTTGAACTTCATGAGGTTGGCAGGGGCCCACCTCTCAAGCCTGTCAAGGTCCCTCTGGATGGCACCCCTTCCCTCTAGTGTGTCGACCGCACCACACAGCTTGGTGTTGTCAGCAAACCTGCTGAGGGTGCACTCAATCCTGCTTGTCCAGGTCACTGACAAAGATGTTGAAACAGCAGCGGTCCCAATACCGACCCCTGAGGAATGCCACTCATCCACTGATCTCCACCTGGACATCGAGCCATTGACCACAATTCTTTGAGTGTGACCATCCACCCGATTCCTTATCCACCAAGTGGTCCATGCATCAAATCCATGTCTATCCAAGGCTGTACCAAGGCTCTCTGTAGCCAAACAAAATTTTCATCACTACTGTGGCACAGAGCCATCATTCTAGCCCCTCCAAACTCAGCAAATCAATGAAAGAGAACAGTACAGGCAACTGTGATAGCTAGAACTGCCATGCATTTACTTAAGCAAATACATCATGGGCGCAGGGGTAGGGGTGTGCAGCTAGACAGCAAATTTTTGGACTACAGGGAGGAAGGAAGAATCCAGCTTCCCAAACAAATCCTTCATTAGGTTCACAAAAAGAAAGAGAAAGAACAATGACACAGTTGCTGAGCAGAAGCCTGGTGCTGCTTATTACCAAGGTAATAGAAGTGGACTAATAAAAATGGCCAAATCAAGGAAATTGTCACATATTCAAACCTTCAGGAAAAACAGAGTGATAACCCCCAGCATCGCTGTAAACACCTTTAATTGTTGAGGCAAAGAAACGAAAGTATATCTAATAATGCAAATGAAAATCTTATGTCAAAAGAAGGGGAACACTGTAAGGAAAAGAAAATTAAAAAAAAAAAATCAAACTGGCACATAGGGGTCAGGCCCATTTTTCTTTATGTTGTTGCTGTGGAGTTCATAGTTTGAGGAGATCAGCTGTACTCCAGCTCTGCAGATTACATAGCTGTAACCAGTGAAGAGAACTCTCTGCATACTCTTAAATAGCTGGTCGGCAGGCCAGAATAAGGCTTAGTGCATAGATACTAGGTTGTTGCAGCTTTAACGCATCCTCCATCATCTCTGTACCCTCTTATCATCACCCATAAGAATATCAAGTCTAATCTGCAAGTAGGAATGTCCTCCACTTCATCTCACCACAACAGCAGTAGGGTAAGGGTTTTGCCCAGAACACGTGCCAGGTTATCATGGAGATAAATACAAGCAACGCACAGAAGGCCTGCAGTACTGTGAGTTATCAGCATTAGTACGGCTCACACTACTGGGTTTCCACCACACTCAGCCTGAAAACGCAGACTTGGCCGAGCCTCCTTATGCTAAAAGCTATACTCTGAAGTTCTCCCACAGCAAAGAGCTCTGCCCTGTACATCTCCACACTTCACAACCTCAGTTGCACGCTACATCATTGCTGTGTCCCCTCCCAACCTCTTGCCAACCCGCAGCCTACTGACCTTTGTGGAGACAGGAAAGAGAGAGAGAGAGAGAGAGAGAGAGAGAGAGAGAGAGCGCCTTGACACTGTGCACGCCTGGCCCAGCAGTAGTCAAGACTGTTATCAATGCCATTCTAGCTGCAAATGCAACGCACAGCACCACAGGGGCTGCTGTCCCAGCCAGGTGCAGCACAGACGCTCAGTGCCAAAAGCCACTCACCCAGAAGCGCTTACTGCAACTGGTTGTGTGGTATCTGTTTCACAGGAAAAGCATGTAACTAAAATAGCTAAGAAGAAAAACAAGTCCACGGTACCAAAGCAGACATAACATTTTAGAAAGGAGAGGAAAGCCTTATCACTTACGCAGGTATGGAGACAGAGCTGGACAGTGACCCTGAGGCGACTTTGTTGCAGGAACTTCTGCAGTTAATTTGATCTTCTCTTCCTTCTGACTGTCTTCTTCCTCCTCCATGCTAGTTACCTTTCTGAAATCCTCCACCACTCTCTCAGGTTTAGGAATTGCCTGTCCAGAGTCCACAAAGTAACTGAATGTGGCCCACAGCACCATCAAACACAAAGTGACAAGCAGCAGCACTTTGAACTTATAGAAGACGTGAAAGACATACAAGTTTAAGGCCATGGCTCTCCCTGATCCACAAACTGCTTCCTCCACTCTGACCCTGTGGCAGGCCCCTCACAGTGCACACAGCAGGGATGAAACCAAAGGTCCCAAGAAGAACGTCACAGTAAAGAAGGGAAGCTGGAGGTAGGGAGGGCTGCCACACTTTCTGCAGTTTTGCAATTCATGGAGTTGCAGTGCTGTTTGCTCTTCAAATGTCAGAAAATATGACTTAACCTGGACAAAAAAAAAAAAAAAAAAGGAAGGGGAGTTAGTTTCCACTGCCCTCCACTGCTGCACCTTCAAACTTCAGGAAAAGAGCTTATAGCAAGCCAAGGGAGATCAGAAATATGAACCAAATATGAAACCACCAAAATATGAAAGGAACAGGAACTATGAACTATTGATTGGAAACTAAGCTTTGGTCTTAGCTCCGCCACAACCAGCTGCACAACTTTAGGCAAATCACTTTTCTGCTTTGTTCCCCACTCTCAGTCTGTCTTTTTCTGTTGTTGATTTTTTTGTTGTTTTTTTTGCTTCTTTTTTCTTTTTGTTATAAGATCAGAAAGTGCAACCACTATCCCATGTTATGTCTGTGTACAACTCTTGGCAATACACAAGCTTTATTACTTCTATCAAAACTAACAATAGCTGCAAGACAAGGGATTCTGCTGGCTATGAATAAAGCCAGCTCCCCCCACCAAAGTGAAAAACGCGAGATAACTCTCTTTCAGAAGAAAACACTTAAATTCTTCAGATGTCATCCATGCTACACTGCCATGCACAATGCAGTGTGAACAACACAAAACTTAATTGGCATCAGAAATCCTTCCTCCATATCTGCTGCCTGACAGTACCACCTTCTGTGTCTTCACCCAATATTCCTCTCACACATCCTTCTAGTATATAATGAGAAATAAACGAGAGATGCTAATCTTCCTGCTTTTCAAGGGAAAGGTTCAGTTTTTCAGCATTAGGCCTGTGACGATCCAACCCTTTGTTCTGTTTCCTGACCTTTTCAAGAGCTTGGTTTTCACGCAGGCTTTCACTGCCATCATACTATAAAGTTACAATGCTAATACTTCTGTCTGGCAGAGCGCAGCAGAGAAAGAATGAAATTTTAATAAAAGAAAATTTTGATATGCAAAACACAAGAAAATTGCCACCTGTGAAAAGAAGAAGGACTGAGGCTAAGCAAAGCAAAGGCACTGATTAAAGACAATGCATATGAAACAGGCTGGATCAAAACAGCACCAGCACAAAAACCATAGAGGGTTATTTTGCACTTGCTTTCAAAATGTATATGGGACCCTGGAGAGGCAGAAGAAATACAGTAACACTACATTCCTACTAGTTTAGCCCTGGTGTCTTCTGGAAAAGTTTGCTCGTTCATGTGGATGTATGTGAGAGCCAAACCTAGGACCATTGAGATGAATTACTCTACATACTGCCTGAACTCCTCAGGGTTTGCTGGGAATTAACAGTCAGGTAGTGCCCAGGAGGCACTACACAGAACAACTAACCTCCTCCCTCCATGCACATGCATCGCACATGCTGCTTTAAGGAAGACAGAAAAGATCAGTGACCTTACCACTAAAAGCGAAGGATCTCCACAGGTACTTTGACAACAGAGAAGAGAGTAAAAAAGAAAGGCTACATGGGAGAAAATGGTATTACTTACGAGGTCAAAATAAAAAATAAGTTAAAAAATTAAAAAAAAATAAAAGAATAGAGAGGAAGCAGTTCTCAAGGAAAAACAAGCGTGCCGTCTTACTAATAACCTGGTTTGGACAGGATGGTTTTTTTTTGTTATGTCCCCCCCGCCCCGGTCTTCAACATCACAAGGACACCAAGCATCACCAAAAACCAGGAAGGGAAGCCTGAATCATTCTTAGTCCTTCCCTCCTTGTCTCCTGTTCCTTGGGAAAACATTTTCTATGAATTCTTTGTATTCATTGATAAATGAATGACACTGAGGACCACCTAGGTCCTGCCTCATTGTTTTAAGACATGAAAGATTAGCTTAGTACTCTCATTTATATCCATTCCCCCAGTTTTCCACATGGGAAATCATCAGAATAGCCTGTAGGGTATTGACAGCATGGGTCCCTACAACTCTCCAAGGAAATCTTAAGAATGAACAGAACTAGTTTTCCTTCTGTTGAAGGATAGTGGATATCTCTCGATATCCACTAGCTCCACTGTCAGAACAGAAAACAGCAGCTACAGAGCAACACCTAACATCGAACTGACCTACAGAATAAGCAAATCTATGCAGTACAGCACAGCTATATACATCTAAAAACAAGCAAACAAAAAGACAAAGCCCAAGAAAATCAGCAAAGCTAAGCTGCATGCTGCTACTACACAGTGCTTTCTACTAAATGATGCCAGCTTGCAATAGCCAACTGGAAAGCAACTTCAAGGGGCAGTCAGTGATACGGTAAGCTTGACTAGTTGTTTTTGAACACCATTCAAAGTGCTAAAAGGAAAAGAACGGTGTCCAGCCTCTGTGTTATCCCACAGAGAACAAATACATCCTTCAGTTCCAAACGCAAACAAATCTCAAATCTCAATTATAAAAACGTTCACACTCACTTAGCACACCTCCTTGGTGTATTCACTCACATACTGTGGTGAAACCATGCCTTCATCGCTCCTCTTTCCCATACAGCCAACACTGACAACAGAAGAGTGAACTAGAAACTTTTTTTCTTTCTGTGTCTGAGCTGTTCAATGAATCCTTACTGCAGAATTACCTTACATACACCTAGGAGAGCACTGCTCTCACAGCTGGCAGCTACCCCAACATGGCATGCTCCAGCAAATACTCAATATTCCTTTCACGGCAACCCTGGGACAAGCAACATTTAGCCGTAATACAGCCTCATATTAAAAACACATGCACAAAAATAGTAGTTATGTCTCAGAATCACTACGAATGCCCCAAAGGAAGCCCATCACATTCTGCAGCATGCTGACAATCTGCTCCAGACGCCAGATGATGCTAACCCTGAGCAGCGTGCACAGGAGCCAGTCTGCACCAACTCACTCGGCAGCCCAATTCTCCTTCTGGTACCTGTCCCACAGCTTTTGCTATTTACAGCACAGAGTATAACACATGCTGACTGAGTGCCTGAGGGGGTACCACCACTGCTGTGAACCCAGCTCTCAAGTCTCTGATGCTTCTGCATCACTTATAAATACAAAACACTTCTTTTGACCTGGTAATCTTCCTACTGGCTCTGAGTTTTGCGAACAACTGCTCAAACACAGCCTCCATAGTATCCAGAAGAGAATTCGTTAAGAAAGAAAAGGGTAAGGACCCTGAGGCACAGGGATTCTCCAGCTTCTATCCCTCAAGGGAGGCATCTGACATCTGCTCTAAAGAAGCTTCATCACCTTTTTAAAGTGTGGTGGTTCTCCATACTTTAAAACCAAAGATTAAAATGGACCCCTCACTCCATTTTTCCTATGCTAAGATTGCTACAATTGTATCATTAGGGACCTGTAAGTGTATGTTCTTGAAAACAAACAGACCAATGCTGTAGTATTTTCAGAGGTCCAACTGTTTTCTCTAATACCTGCCAAGCTTAGATGTAACATTTTGGTAATACTCCACTATGTCTTCCTGAAAACAGGATCATCCTGACCGCTCAGGTGGATGAGCTGCTCGTCTTACCTCCCCGAGTTCCCCCCAAGGCTGCCTGACCTGGTTCTGCTCCTGCGTGCAGCAGAGCTGTCACCGGCCGCACTCCTTTCAGATGCTCCTCCTCATGTGCCCCACCTGAATGTATTATTTTAAAACAGGAAGGGTTTTCTGATTATTTTATTACTCTACAAGCATACCATTCTTTCTTCCTCTTTATGCATAACTGAAAAGTATTCGGTGAATTTCATTGTTCTAAAAGCCTGTAATGTGCAAGAACCTCAATATTCAAATCTATACATTGGTTAAATGCACGGCAACAAAAACTAAAGATCAGAATCTCCATAAGCCCCAAATACTGGTTTGTTTTAACCTTCTTTAAGGTATTACTGCAGCTGCTGTCAGTAACCGATGCTATTTATTCTGACATTCTGTATTCTTCTCCTCATTAGAGCTGTACGATACAGCTAAAGTACTGAAATAATGCACAAACCACAATACTGGGAATGCAAGAATATGGGGGCAAAGGGACTAAGGTGTGAAAAGAAGAACAGGCAAAGAGAGAAAAGGAACATCTCAAGAACAGACAGAAAAAGCACAGGGGAAGGGAGAATTTACTTTCCAGCAAGCAGAATGCTCCAGTTCGCCCAGGAAAATTGGTAAGAAAGCAGTTTTGCTTTATAGTTAAGAAAAATGAATCAAAGTTTGATATGGGCTCAAACAGAACATGGTTTAAAATCAGTTAAAATCTCCCCATGCTTCTACAGCCTCAGTTCAACCAATCTCTGTAACAGGAGCTGGGGGAAAAGCACCCTAACTAGGAGAATGAGCTGCAGATAAAACTACCATGTATCAAATACCAAAGGGAAAGAGGTATGAGAGCAAAATAAGAGTGACTGGAATGAAATTAAATGGGAAAACTACAGGAAAGGAATGGAAGACAGATGCTGAGATTTTCAGTGAATGTATTTTATTTCAGTGATGAGTTTTACTTCCTACATTTTGCCGAGCCTTGCTGGCAGACATGCCATAATAATACAAATTAGCAGCCATAATTTCCTGAGAGGTGACAGCAGGAATATCATATCGATACACTTTGAGTTACTAATTGCAGTTTCGAGCTCGACTAATGAGCATTCAACAGGATGTTTGTTTTCGAATATCGTTTGCTGAAACATCAGTGCATTCCCTTCACCCAGTCATCATTCCCTAATTAGCTGTCAGACCAGAGAAAGACTGTTGCATGACAGAATTGACTTCAGCTTGGCCACTTTGGACTCCAATTCACAACTGCAGTGACTGAGGAAGTAAGAGCCCAAAACGCCTTACCCTGCTATCCCACTGTATATCATCACCGAAATAACGGAGATGCAAATAAAAGAGAGAACGTCCACCCCTCCACCCCCGTGCCATCTTATACCCTGTAATAGCCACATAAAGGAAACCGGGGATAATCTGTATGAACGACCTGAGAACAGTGAACACTGCGGACCCCATGGGTAATATTAGCCTAGAGTTACGAATCGAAGACCTTGTATTTTTGCTCATCTAAACTCTGCTTGCAAGTTTCTAGGGAGTAATCTAGTTTATTGCCTTTTACAGCCCCACTGTTAGAAGGCACCATTCAGCAGCTGAAGCACTTCCCCCAGGGGGGCAATCTCTTCTCAATAAACCAAAGGTATCACTGCGCAAAGGGCATCTTTAAGGGGGGATTTTCTTCTCCCCTACCCAACCCCATGCGTTCTAGACCAACCTGAGCTCAAAAGGACAACATCAAGTTAAGATACTGAACTTAACATTCAGGAATGACTCTACCAATAGGTGTTTGATCGAGATCAATTTATTAAATTCATAGTCTCTCTTTCAGAAGTGAACTGCATTCTTCTTTAAAAAAAAAGTTAAGATAGCTGCTTACCTCTGATGCACAGACTGGCGCAAATGGGCCCTCCCCCATAAGAAATTATTTTTTTCCCTCAAATAGACTAAAAAATTAAAGATCCATTGGAAAAAAACATCTCGACGGAAGAAAAAACATTGGGAGGCAAATCAGGAGTATCAGTCAGAAGAACACTGCTCAATATTTTTTTTTTTTAAATATCAGGAATAGCATGTAGATGTAAAATTGCTAAGGTACAATGATGAGAAATTATGAAAAATTCTGAACTTACTGCACACCAACCTTATTTCTATACTCCCCCTCTATTATTCATCTAGGTGGAATCTCACACATACCAATTTTCTTTGCCAGCTTTATAAGTTTCCTTTGCAAGCAGATGTTATTAAAAGTTCACAATACTTGACAGACATTCAGATTGTAATACTGTCAATGTGAATTATTTCATATGATAACTAAAACTATATCTTCACTGAGTTCTATGGCAGCAACTGAAAGTCGATCTTCCTTAAAATATTCTTGAGCACTTCTACAGAGTGGCATAAATATGCATGAAAATGACTAATTGTGATCGTGCGACTCATCACAACACATGCAGAAGGGCGTAATTCAAGTTTCATAAGCTTGCAAGTTGGTATTTTGATGTTTTCTATGAAGAATATAGTATGCATTTCAAAATGTAGAAAGCATGGGGATATTCTAAGTATTTTATATGGAAAAACATACATGAATCAATTTACTGGCATTAACTTACATTACTACTTTGCAGGTTAAAAGGCGTTAGTTTGTGTTTTCATGTCGTCGTCGTCCCCAAGACATGATAACAGCTTAAGCACAAATGGCATTTCTGTTTCTACTAACAGCGAACTGCACCCTCATGAATGAAGGCAACTGGGAAACACAGTGAAGAGCTGGCGTTTTTATGACCCCGACTAAAGACATAAAACTCATAAACATAAGATGACAGTAACTGAAAATAAAAGCAGAAGCAAGAGGTTAAGCCTTAATAAAAACTTGTCTGTCAGAGAAACAAAACGAAAATTTGCCTGTCGCCTCTCTGGAGTATGTTGTTTTACCACTTCACACTAAGGACTCTTCATGTTTTCGCTTGTTTCAAAATAGTGATCTTTCACCACTGAACTTGAAAGATTGGTGTGCCTGGCTTGCTAAGTAAGGCAGCTTACTCAGACTCAAGAATACTACAGTTTTGGCCTTTTTAAGAAAAAATGTCCCTGGGCCAAAAGCCACACTTGGAGAAGCAGTAAAAAAGCCAGAGCAGCCACAAAATCATTACTAATCACAGACTCATAGAATGGTTTGGGTTTGAAGGGACCCTTAAGGACCATCTAGTTCCAACTCACCTGCCGAGGGCAGGGACACCTCCCACTAGATCAGGTTGCCCAAAGCCCCGTCCAGCCTGGCCTTGAACACCTCCAGGGATGGGGCATCCACAGGTTCTCTGGGCAGCCTGCTCCAGTGCCTCACCACCCTCACAGTAAATAACTTCTTCCTTATATCTAACCTGAATCTGCCCTCTTTCAGTTTAAAGCCATTGCCCCTTGTCCTATCACTACATGGCCTTGTAAAAAGTCCCTCTCCAGCTTTCCTGTAGGCCCCCTTTAGGTTCTGGAAGGCTGCTGTGAGGTCTCCCTGGAGCCTTCTCCTCTCCAGGCTGAACAACCCCAACTCTCTCAGCCTGTTGTCATGGGAGAGGTGCTCCAGCCCTCTCATCATCCTCGTGGCCCTCCTCTGGACTCACTCCAACAGGTCCATGTCTTTCCTGTGTTGGGGGCCCCAGAGCTGAACGCAGTACTGCAGGTGGGGTCTCATGAGAGCAGACTGAAGAGGGAGAATCACCTCCCTCGCCATGCTGGCCACGCTTCTTTTGATGCAGCCCAGGACACGGTTGGCTTTCTGGGCTGCACGTGCACATTGCCGGCTCATGTTGAGCTTCTCATCAACCAACACACCCAAGTGCTTCTCCTCAGGGCTGCTCTCAATCCATTCTCCACCCAGCCTGTATTTGTGCTCAGGATTGCCTCGACCCAGGTGCAGAACCTTGCACTTGGCCTGGCTGAACTTCGTGAGGTTGGCAGGGGCCCACCTCTCAAGCCTGTCAAGGTCCCTCTGGATGGCACCCCTTCCCTCTAGTGTGTCGACCGCACCACACAGCTTGGTGTTGTCAGCAAACCTGCTGAGGGTGCACTCAATCCTGCTTGTCCAGGTCACTGACAAAGATGTTGAAACAGCAGCGGTCCCAATACCGACCCCTGAGGAATGCCACTCGTCCACTGATCTCCACCTGGACATCGAGCCACTGACCTCAACTCTGAGTGCGACCATCCAGCTGCTTCCTTATCCACCAAGTGGTCCATGCATCAAATCCGTGTCTATCCAAATTGAAGACCACGATGTCGTGCAGGACAGTGTTGAACACTTTGCACAAATGCAGGTAGATGACATCAGTTGCTCTTCCCCTACCCACCAATGCTATAACCTCATCATAATGGAACAGCGTTAATAAAATACTGACTAAAATAGTCATGCAGAATCCAACCTTAAAACCCAACAGGCATTCTGCAACTCACATGAAATAATAGAGCAGATCAATTGCACTTCACAACTTCCCATTGGATAAAATTAAACCATCACCAACTAAGTACAGGCTGAGGTTAAGCAAATTGTGGTGAATATAATGGGGGGGAGGGTCACCCAGTCAGACATTAAAACGTGCAAACAATAATTCAAACAAAAACTCAGTACTAAATTTTATAGCAAGATTTGTTTAATCAATAATCTCCAACATGCTGGAAACATGGTTCTCCCTTCTTCTATTCTTGGTAACTCAGTGTGACTTATCCCTCAAATAAGAGTGGGAACACATCTGTGGTACAACTGCACTCTTCTCATAGCTCTCAAACCTGCCTCTAGCTACATCTGACCTTCAAAGATACCCAAGAAACTTTCGTAGAAACCTGAAGTGCAACTCTTCTTGTGAAATAACTCCTTCCAGTGAAGCATAATCAAACCAAACCTAGCTTGAGAACGTTACAGCTAACTGCAAGCGCAGAGCACTTCAGGACACAAGGTTGAAACTACCAGGGTATCCATTTCAAAATCCATGAAAAAAATTAAACAGAAGTAACACTTATCCAAATATGATATCAGTCAGAATTCCAAAATCAATGACTATGAAAAATAAAAAAGGTCTCTGCCTATATGTACACACATTCGTATCTAGACAGACACTGCAAACGATTTTAAGTATATCCATGATCATACTGAGGCACATAAATGCTGCATGACCTGTGTTCCCCAACATCCTCTACATAGTGACAGCTGTTCCTGCGTTCTGCAGCTTGCTTGTGAGCTCAAGTTCTGTAGCCTGCTACATTTTGAAGCACGCCAAACCCTACTTACTTGCTCCAGGGTTTCCAGCACTGTTCAGAATAGGCTACCTGTAGGAATTGACCAGAAATGCAGCGCTGTATGACTTACCCCATGAACAGGGGGACCAGCTCCTAAGCCTGGTGACACAAACACAAAACACTACCTTGTCCCCCTCTGTGCAGATGGCCAAGATTAGTAAGCATGGACAATACTATTTCCTAGGCAAACTAGGAAGTTTAGAGCCATCCATTTCCATTCAGGGTTTTCCCAACAGAAATACACGTGCGCCTGCACTGGAATCATACATGCTCTGCAAGGACTGAGCAAATGAGCAACGCAGGTGCAAGCTGGCTCCCCATATGCATGCTGCAAGGGCAGTCTGCCCCTACAGCGGACGTTTTCCCAGCAGCCTGACAGAAGCCACTATCATTACCAGAGATATCCAGAAATTCTAGACTAAAAGCTATTCTTTTTCATCTAGACAAAAATCCTAGGAAGACAATAAGTATCAGCAGGAAGATGGATTAGTGGTAGCCCTGATCTAGATATTAGTGAAGGAAAGAAATCCTGTAAACAAACTTTGATATGCAACTGGAGTTGATAAAAACCTCATTATTTTCAAACACTTGTTTTCCACTGACATGTTTTTAAGATAAAAATTTTCATTATGACAACTATACTATGGCCTAGATTCACATCATTATTTATTTTATCAAACTTTTTTGATAAATAATCAGTGAACATACTTACTGTCTAAGTTTTATTTCTCACATTTGTATTTAAAACAATCCACACTGTATAGAACAGCTGTGGAAGAGCTCCAGAGAGAGACCTTTGTTTGATGCATGGAAAATTCATTTAAAAGGTGTTTTTTTTCAATGTACATAATCTAACCTTCTGATTCTCCCTGTTTCACATTGCCTTGTAAGGAGAGGTTTCCTATCATGCAGAATTTTCCAGAAGCCTCTGCAACCTTCTTGAGCTTGGTGAAATGCACAAATGCCACAGACAGCAGATGAGGCTCAGCAGCAAAAAGGATTCACTTCAACCTAACTTTAAAAACGCTCTTAAGTTCAAGCAGGAAATGAAGCAAAAAAGAGTTCCTTGGAACTGCAATTATCAGCTCAGTACTATGCAGACTATAATTTAGTATTTTATCTTGGTCCAAAATCAAAACTGGCAATGGACAAGTATAGCAACCTTCCTCCTTAAACTCTCCAAGAAAGAATTAAGTTCTTTACAGCTTTGTACTGTACCTTACAGTACAAAGATCATTGCACAGCATCAGCTGCCCTGTGCAAAACAGTTCAAGTCCTTGAGTTTTAAAGCTGCTCCTTTTGCAGGCACTTCTTTCTCTTTAGCAGATTAGTTTTTCAGTTGGGCATTAAGGCAATAGATTTTAACATCTCTTATACAACACTTTTATAATCCTACTGCCTCTTCCTATTAAAAAAAACAGACTGCACTGAGTAATGGTGAAGTCATGGGCTATTTAACATCCCCTACACCCTCTCCAAATCCTCAGAAAAACACCTTTTCCACTCCACTTTCCACTTTTCAGACTTCAAGCCAAAGGAAGCAAGCACATTAAACCACTCACTGTTGCTGCTGCTGCCACATCTCTCCTTCCTGTAGAGCAGTCACTGCAAAAAGTATGGAGAGCCCTACACAAGCGGCAGGCGCTTTTCAGCCAGGAAACACCACACCATAAAGAGACCTCTGCTACCTCTCACATCCTGCAGGAAACATTGTCCCAAAGCTGGGTTCTTTACCTGGTGTGCAAAGAGCTGAATAACACACAGAGTTGAGATATTTATTTCATATTTGCACAGAGATGAGTGCTAGGCTGTAGCTCCACAAAGCTAGCACCCTGATTGTCCTGACTGCAGCTTCTTTATACTAATTATTTCCTTATTATCGATTATTACAATCAGCAAATAGAAGTTGGTTCCTATTTCTCTAATTAGCATTTAAAGATACAGTAACATTTTAATCTACTACGCGAGTGCTATAACAGGTGGTTCTAAGTGAAGAGTGGTCTTTTTATGAGGAGGGGGCTTCCCTTCAGGAGGTGTGGTTTTCACATTATAATAAGCTGAGTTCATTTAAGGATGCAATCTAGTTGACGTGGGTATCTTTATGGCATATAGCCAAGTGTGGTATCCCGATTTTTAAATCTAGGCCTGCCTCTTTTTTTTTGGCACAACCATTGTACCTATCTCATTTGGAGATTTTTGGTGTTAGAGATGCCATCCTTCTTACACAGACCAAGCTGCCCATCCTCTTGGCCGTACCCATGGAGAAAGACCAGGTACCCCCCACTGCACTTCTCCCAGTTATCACCCGGACATACCTACTGATGACTGTGACACCACGGACGGAAGTGTGTACTTTACACACCAGTCTTTCAATTAGCCTGGCTTACTGATTAGACTTTTCACAAAAGGTAAATGATTTAGCTAAATTATCATTATTAAAAGGTCATCTCTCACTGGTGCTTCTTCCACCACGTGGCCCCATAGCAGGCTTCTAGCAACCTAGCAGAATCAGCAGGATGAAAATGACTGTCTCTTCAACATCGAGCCCACCAGGAGCTCTCCCAGGGAAGCAAGGCAGCATTGCTGCCAGCCTTCCTAGGCCTCCTCCCCAGCAGCCATATATTAAGCTGGCAAACACACTTCCTTCAGTAGAGTTACACATACATTACGGTGAGGTAAGGGGAGAGATTCTCTCATGCTTCTAGACAACATACTGACGACAACAAAACACTATAGCGAGGATGAGGCCTGAGTACACACTGGGTACACAGCTAGGATAGAGCGTATTAGAGGTGAGGAGAGAAAGGACAAATGTAATTCAAAACTTGTTTGAACTCTTTGTGCAGCTCTGCTCCAAGCAGGAAGACATTTAAAAGCTTTGCCAGCAAACCTTCTCCACGCTACAAAGATCTTATTCATTATTAGGACTGCACAAGATCTTTCAGGAAAAACTTGTTTCAGACACCTAGTATAGTGGAAAAAAACTTTTAGGATTACAATATGGTTTATCTGGTCAGCCACATAAAAATCAAACCACCCCAGATCTTGCCTATTATTGTTTCACCTTCCTCTCCACTCTGTGGAGCAGAACGTATAGCTAATCCCCAGACTGTACGTGTTCTATACCAGCACCAACTCTCATGCAAACATGGGGTTATAGCCAGATCAGGAGGCAAGCAGCATTTCTAACACCGTTCTTCTGTGATCCTCTGACAGGTCTTCCCACTGAAGAACATCAGAAGACAAGGAATATAGAAACAGTAGTGCAGCTTTCTGTTAAATAGGAACATTAGGAGGAGGATAATATACAATTACATTTCCAGGCGATAACTGGTAACATTCTACACAGAGTCTTGAACCAGATAATTTTAAAGAGGAAACATACGAGTTAAAAAGAAACAGACCACAGTGCAGTTGTGGGGTCTGATATGAGTAACAGCCATTGCCAGATAAAACATTGCAGTTGTGTCTAGAACAAAAGCAGATGTGCTTGCTGGCTGCACACTTTTCTTGCTGTTTGCTGCTTGATAATCGCTTGATACTCAGCATAAAAGCAGAAGTACTAGCAGCCTCAGCTCACTGATCTACAGACTAAAAAAGAGAAAGAATACGTAACACAGCAGGAAATAATCTAGTGGTTTAGATTACATAAGTTACTGTCTCCACATGTGCAGGCATCACAGAAGATGAGACTGCAGCAGATATGAATGAGGAAAGGCTTGGCAGCCAAATACAATAAAGACATTCCATATAAAAGGAATATCATAACAAAAAAGCACTGAGAGAGGACTCTCCACATGGCTTTAACTCCACAGGACAAAGAAGAAAATAGGAGTGTCTCAGTATCTCACCTATCCCTAATAGGGATGCCATCACTATTCCAACCCAACTTTACCCCAAATGAGTGCAATTCCTGTGTTCCAGCATGCCTTGGTTTGTGATCAAAGATCTGAAGAACTTTCTCCACAGTAAGTGCACTGGACAAAAGAAGCAGATCCTGAGCACTGGTACGCATGAAGTCCATTGTTCTTTGAACGTGCATGTCACTGATTTTCCTTAATGTCTAAAAGTTTTGTCCACAGTCTTTGGCTGTCAGGGTTCTCTGATTTGGCTGCATCTGTGCGAAAAGCAGCCTGCATGCAAGCAATATACAAGAGGGATGTGCTGAGGAGATCCCTGATGCTAGCTCCTATTGATCTAGCAGGGTTAACTCCCCTTATCTGTAGCCTCCCGAATAGCCTAAAGATATACGCAGCTAATGCCCAGGACTGCACACAAGCTGCCTGCGCTATGAATGCTGCCGCAGCTGCTGCACAGCCCCCACGGGAGCAGGTCCACGTAACCACCTGGAGTGAGTTTGTGCAAGACGTAGTGAATTATGGGTGCTGCATGGGTTGGGTGGCATCGACCACCAGGAAACCACCAGAACCTGTTTGACGGGTTCGACAGGTCCACACCACTAAGCCTAAACCAGAGTTCAAACCAAAGTTTGATAAGGGATGTACTAATCTTTGGCACAGTGCTTTGACAATGGGAGTGCCATGACAGTTACTGCGTGGCACATCCACCACTGACCTCTGATACAATCACTAAGCCAAAGAATCAGTCCAGCAGGGAGAAGCCAGCTAGCAGGAAATAACTCGATTCCTGTTAGATCAGTGCCCTCAGCCCTGCAACAGGATCTAAGTGATTTGGCAGGTATCCCAACAAAGAACTTGCATCCCTGGGGAAGACAGAGCCACCTCACCCAGCAGGTGTTAGCTATACAATGACTCTTTGATAAACATTATGAACCTGTCATTGCTATTCCAGTCGGACCAAGCAGAATTTTTACAAATTTCCTCATTGATACGGGTGCACAAATGTCTGAAATCACCAAGGAGACTGCAGAATGCCTAAAGGTGAACCCCAGTCACCGTAAAATGAAATTTACAGGAATCGATGGAATTATAAGAGAATGCCCCACAGCAAAGATCACCTTATGGCTCCCTGGCGAGCAGAAACCAACCCGCACTGAAGCACTGGTTGGTGCTGCTAATACCAATATTTTAGGGTTTGATTTGTTGTATGGCAGAACATGGAAACTACCTGATGGGTCAGTCTGGAGCTTTGCTGGACAAGGTGATGGAGGGATAGAGTGGCTTGAAAAGGATGAGACTAAAACTATAAATTAATTAGAGACATCTACACCTTTACCCCCATCAAGAATTGCTAATGTGAGGCAACACCCTCTGCCAGCTGCCGCACAATCGAGCATTGACAGGGTGGTAACAGATCTGGAGAAAACAGGCATCTTCACTCGTGCGCACTCCCCCTGAAGTTCTCCTGTATGGCCAGGAAAAAGCCAAACTGGTTACAGGCGACTGAATGCCAATACTGCCCCTTTAACTGCAGCCATATCAAATACTGCAGAGTTGGTATCGCAAATTCAGGGAGCATCACCCCCATGGATGGTGACTTTGGATGTTAAAGATATGTTTTTCATGATCCTGCTCCAGGAACAAGGCCCATATTGCATTTACTTGGAAAGGGATACGGTATACCTTTAATAGACTGCCTCAGGGATATAAACACTCACCTACCATTGCTCACAATGCCTTGGTGCAGGTTTTAATAGAAATCCCCAGCCAGCCAGGTGTTATGACATATCAATACATCAATGGCATCTTGATAGGAGGAGAAAACTCGAAGGACGTACCATGAAAGGTATACAAGAAAAACTGATATCACGTCAGTGATAAAAGGAAGACC
>VXAL01016764.1:0-32031 GCA_013399475.1 Chauna torquata
ATATAAAAAATATTCTATGGAGGAGGAGGGTGCTTGTACCCGTCTCCTAGGTTCCTCCCTGCCAGCACACAGGGACCGGGGTGCCCTGAGCCCCCCAGGAGCTGCCGGAGGGATGCTGCGGGGTGCCCAGAAGGGATGCACGCATGCTTCCGTGGTATGCGGCGGGGGGACCCCCACGGCATGACCCCGGCGCTCTCCCCACCCCGAGGCGCAGCCGCCCCCGCACCCCACGGCAGATGTGCCGGGAGCCGGCTCGTGACTCATGCCCGGGCAGGGAGCGGCGAGCCCTGCATCTCGCCCCCACCCACGCACGTGGCAGCGAGGGACGTTGTGCAACCGGATGCCACCGCGAAGCCGCAGCCAGGTGCCGGGGAGGTGGGGGCTGGGGGCTGGCACCCCACAAGTCGGGTGCTGGTGTTCATGGGCCCCAAGCGTGTGTCGGACCCCCTTAGCTGGGTTCCCCGAGGTGCCACCTTGCGGGGGCACCATGCAGTTGAAGGGGGACCTTGGTGCCCAAAGCCTCCGGGTGCTGGAGCACCTGAATGCACAGACCTGGTGGGTTGGACATGGGTGGTCCCCGGGGTGCCCTCTGCTCTGTGTGCATGCGGAGATGGTGGCTTTGGAGGAGAGGCCCCGTGAGTCACCCTCCCACTGCCGCGGGTCCCTGCCCGCAGCAGATGGTACCCGGCTGCTCGTGGCCACCTCGCCCCGTGCACCCGCTGCTCCCCAGCCGCTTCCTGAGCACGGGGACAGGGAGGTTTGGCAGTGCTGCTGGGGGGACACCTGTGCATAGGCATTTTGGGCTCTGCTGGGGCACCTCGGCGGTCTGTGCCTCAGTTTCCACATCTACAGCTGCATGACGTGGCTGCCAGGTGGGATGGGTGTCAATGAAGCGAGGAAGGCGCAACACCTCAACTGACATGTTTTTTCTCCCTTAAAATAATCCTGGAGCTTGAATAGGCCCCGAGAAGAAGCAAACGTTCCTTTGCCGTAATTACTCCCGCCAGGTCCAGGGGGGCCGTTGCAGCATGCCAGGGTGAGTCTCGCCGTCCGTCCCTGGTTTAAGGTGACCTGCGAGCCTGGGGACCGCCCAGCCCGTGCAAGAACAACCCCCCCACTCAGATCTGCGTGGGTGTTTGCAATGGGATGCAGTCCGATGGTGGAGATAACCCCCTGTACGCGAGGGCTCCATTAAGGTCATCAGCCGTTAACGCAACGCCCTGCGCCTTCAGGGACAGAGCCGGGGTGTCCCACGCGCTCCCCCCACCCCCAGAGAGCCCCCCCTTCCAGCCAGGGTCCCTGTGGGGCCGGTGGGCTTACACAGCACACAAGGTTGGATTTTGGGAGGCTGGGTGAGCAGGGGTCACCCCCAAGCAGGGAAGCACCAGTGTGCCGGGATGTGCACGTCCCTGGGGGTCGGGCAGGGGTGTGATGAGTGCCGCCAGGTCTCTGCGCGTAGGGGGGCGATGCGATGCCCCGGGGATGGGGAAGGGTTAAGCAGTGGAGGACCCCGAGGCGGTGGGAGCTGCTCCCTTCCTTGTTCCTCCTTGGCAGCGGGCCCACGGGTGCCAGGGGTTATCGGCTGCCCCACCAAGCGTGGCCGGGATCTGGCAGCAAACAGGGAGGGGTGGGCACCAGGCTGGGGTGAGCACCCCCTCCCAGCGGTGCTGGGGACCAGAGCCCCCTCTTGCCATCCTGTGGCCTTTTACAGCCTGTCGGCAGTCCCCAGAGGTTATCGACCCTAAAGATGCCCCCAACCTTGGGGTGTCAGCCATGGGGTCACTCTATGCAAGATCTTAAAACCTCTGCGTGGCTAAAGCAAAGGCTAGGGGTGTCCCCTAGCACCGGGGTGTCCCCCAGCACCGGGGTGTCCCCCAGCACCAGCGTGTCCCCGGGGCTGGGACACGGCCATCTCTGCAGGAATGGGGAGCTGCCGGTGCCCCAGGCAGGGCACGTGGCATCCTTGGTGGCAGCAGGAGGAGGGCTGGCACGGGGGGAGTGCTCACCGGCGGAGCCGCCTCCTTGCATCACTCCCCCCTGGACACGGGGAGCCACAGCCCGACCCGGCCACTGAGGAGGTGCCAGCGACACCGGGAGCCTGCCGCTGCCACGCCATGGGGTGCTGGTGGCCACTCTGGAGCTGGGGGCTGTGGGTGCTGCCTGGTAAGTGCCGGGGTCACCTGCAGCGCTGGGGCGGCCGAGCCCATCTGGGTTATGGGCGGCAGGCTGTGAGCGATGCCAGCCGCTCTGCGTGTCCAAAACCGGGGTGCAGGGCAGACTCTGGGTCCAGATTGCTGGATCCACAAATGGTGGCACCCACCGGTCCCAAACCTGACCCTGGGTCCCAGGTCGTGTGGCACTGGTGCAGGCGCTCACGCTCGGTCGGTTCGCAGACCAGACGGGGAGACTTGCACAGGGGGAAGGGACAAGCGTCGGGTGTCCGCCTCGGTCTTGGCGTTTGTCCGCCACGGTGCTGGGGCCACTGTGGGTGGTGGGGGGCAGCGTCCTGCAGCAGCCGGGCGCGGTGGGGAGGAGGGATGGGAACCGTGATGGGTTAGAGCAGGAAGCAAAGGGCTGGCTTGCCTGTCCTGCCCTCGCTCACCTGCAAACCCTGCCAGGGGCTGTGGGAGCAGCGGGCGAGCAGCCCCTTGTCCCGGCAGAGCCAGGCAACATCTCCCGTGCGGCTGATGGCACCAGTGCCGAGCTACCTCTGGACGTGTCACCTGTCATGGCGGGGGTGGGCATGTGCCAGGCATCCCCTGGCAGCGCGGCCGGCCCGCCGGAGCACCCCTCTGCCCCCGGGGACAGCACAGGTAACGCTGCTCGGAGCTGGTCCCTGCCTACCGAGGAGCTCCCTTCCGGAGCGAGGAAGGCGCGTGCCGGGACAGGGGGTCAGTGCAGGCAGGACCGCCTTGTCTCTCCTCGCAGGCAGCGTGGTGCCGAAGGTGACAGTGGCAGCGCTGGTCCCCGTGAGCCCCAGCGAGGAGCAGGAGGTGCCTCCCAGCACAGCAGCTCTCCCTGGGGGACTGGCAGCGCGGGACAGCCCCCGGGCAGGGGCAGGGGATGGGTTTTCCTCTCTGAGCCCTGCTGGCCACCTGACCAGCGTCCCTCCAGCTCCTGCCGCCCCTCAGCATGGGCAGCTTCTGTCCCCTGTGCCAGCAGGGCGCACGGTGGCTCTTACCATGGGTAGCAGCAGTGCAGGGCCAGGCATAGCCACATTGTCCCCACCTCCACGTGTCCCCCCTGAGAAGGGCACAGGCAGACCAGCGCCATCAGACAGCAGCAGCGCTCCCAAGCAGGCTATGGAGGCAGCCAGAGCTCTGGAGAACATCGTTGGAGAGCCAATACCGGGAACAGCTGTCCCTGCGCAACAGGGGACCATGACCGAGGCACATACGGGTGCTGCCAGCACACTGATTGGTGACATCCCAGTGCCAGGTGGAGGTTTGTCCCCACCAGTGGCACTTGTCCTTGCTGCTCAACCAGTGCTGGTGACAAAAGCATCTTCCTCAGTCACTAGCAAAGTGACTGATGCCAGGGAGTTGGTGAAGCTTCACAATGCTGTTGCTGCAGAGGGGACGCTGGGGACAGCAAGGACCACAGTGCTGTCTCGTGTCAAACACAGCACGGGGACATCTCCCCCCACCGTCAGCAAGAGCCCTGCCGAACCACACACAGCCGCTGTGTTCCCATCCCAAAAGGTCACAGCATGGCTGGACAAGGCCACCTCTCCTCTTGCCACAGCTGCCAGCATCTCACCGGCCTCCCCTGGGGACATGTTCCATTCCATGGAGCTGGCAGCAGCCCTGGCTGGCCATGTCATGGATCCCACCACGCCAGCAGCCACTGGGGCTCCCCGCCATGCAGCCACTGGGGGAGCCAGGACCCCACCGCCTGCAGCCCCCCCAAGTGCATCCTCAGCTGCGGTCACCTTTTCTCCTGCCCCTCTCGATGTCAGCGAGGTTACAGAGCCAGGGACGCCAGCCCCTGGCACGGCTGGAGACGAGCTGCCCGGAGCCAATGCCATCACCCGCCTCCGTGTCACCGCACCAGCTCCAGGCAGTCCAGCCAAGCCGATGGATGTCACCACTGCAGAGCACGACCCCACCGTGCCATTTCCAGCCCTGGGAAAGGCTGCGCTGGTGTCCATCGCTGCTGAAGCCGCAACAGGCACTGCTGCCCTGCAGACTGAGGCCACCTCCGTGGGGCTGGGCACGGGGCCAGTCCCCAGCGTGGCCCCGGGTGTGTCACTCCCTGATGGTGGTGGTGGCCTCTCTCCTGTGCCCTCCACAAGCCCCAGGGCCACCACAGCACAGGCGATTGCAGGCGGATCCCCTCCGGCCAGACCCAGCGCAGCCACATCCTTGTCCATCGCGGATGGAGCAAAGCCAGACGGGTCCCCTGGAGCTGCTCTGGCACCAACATCTTCCCTCGGAGGGTATGGCACCGGGAGCTGGCCAGCTGCCCATGCACCCTCCCTCGTTAGCAAAACTCCAATTAGTGAAGCAGGGATGGGAACGGCATCGCCAGCCAGCAGCAGTACTGCCAGGATGGCATGGGACACCAGCACGGGTGCTGCCCCGACTGCTTCAGGGGTACCCAGGGCACTCAGCACCCCTGGACCACTGTGGGCAGGTGTCCCACAGGAAGGCAGTGCCACTGCAGGGATGCCCCTGGGGGTGTCCTCATCCAGCAGCCCCCCAGAGGTGACAACAGGTACATCCCCACTCTCCCCAGCCACCCTGCTGCCAGCGATGGGTGCCCCTGCTGCCCGCCCTGACGGCAGCACCTCTGGGCCAGTGGTGGGGACGGTGTCCCCGGCGGTGGGCACAGACCCAGTGGGGCCAGCTCCCAGCCATGTGATTGTCACCACTGAGCCATCACCAGAGCCACCCACCCAAGGAACCAACACTCCCGAAACCAAGCCACCAGCGAGACTTCCCCTCCTGGCCCCCAGGGGCTCAGCCCCGCCGGCCGCAGCTGACCCCAGCCCAGCGCCGGACACAACCACCCCCCTCGCCAGCACCGCTGCCAGCCCGGCACCCCGACCCGCAACACCGCAGCCTGCCAAAAACGCGGCCGCGGAGGGAGCTGGGGGCAGGTCCCGGCCGGCAGGAGACGGCAGCACCACGCAGGCAGCACCAAGCTTGACCCCAGTGGCAAACCCTGCAGTGGATGCCCCGGCAGCTGCGCCCGGCAGCGGGAACACCTCTGTGGGGACGGTCCCACCGGTGTCACCCCTCTCCAGAGCCAGCATCACTGCTCAGCCCAGCACAGCCGCGTCGGACCACAGCTACAGCTCTGTTCAGCCGACAGCGGACACGGGCACAGGAACGGACACATCCTCAGGCACCACGGGGGACAGGGCTGTGGGGCTGCCCCCCACTCTGCCCACCCCCGTGGCTGGGGGTGCTGAGCCAGGTGTCGGCAGGGCCACCCCAGCGTCACCCTCTGCATCGGGCAGCCAAAACCCTGTGGCAGGGGCTGTGGCAGGCACCGTGTCACCCACAGCTCCAGACCCAGTCACAGCACCGTCCCCTGTTGTCGGTCACAGCACCACCGAGCCAAATGTGAGCGTGTCCTCTCCTGTGCCTGGGATCACCAGTCTGGCGGTGGTGGCATCCTCCGTCACACCTGGCACCAGTGTCACCGGTCCAGCAGCAGGAACAAGCGATGCCAGTCTCGGCACAGTCACAACACCCTCCTCCACTGTCTCCAGCAGTGCCTCTGCTCTGTACAGCCCTCGTGTCACCCCTGGGCCATCAACCGAGGCCACCAACAGCACCCGTGACCCAGCCTCGAGGGCTTTCAGCCCAGTTGCTGAGGATGAGCCCTCTGTCGGGATGTCCTCGCTGAGTGCTGGCAGCACACACACACGGGAAACCACAGCCGTGTCCCAGATGGGCACTGTCCCCTCCAGCAACACCATCACGTCAGCTGGCTCACCCGGCGGGGACACCTCCATGGTGACCGGGCACACCACAGTGTCATCCGCCATGGCAAAGGCCACCACCAGTGCCCAGTCCCTTGCTGTCACGCACGACGTCCCCACTGCCCTAGGCAGGCTGACGAGCCACGATGCCACCCCTGCATTTGCTGCCATGCCCAGCCCAGCTGAGGGGACACCGCCAGCAGCCACCAGCCCCACCAGTGCAGCTCCTGCTTTTGGGACACAGAGGGGACCAGCCACCACACCAACGACGCCTGCCCATGTCACTTCCAGCCACAGAAACCCCATGCCTGAGCCCCAGCCCAGCCTCGGGCTCGGTAAGTCGGTTTTCTTCCTCCTGCCCAAGGTGATGAAGAGGAGGGGGCAGTCGGCCAGCCCAGTGCCGTGCTTGCAGCGGGAAGAGCCAGAACACCGCTGCGGAGTCCAAACCCTGCCACCACCTTCCCCATCCCCTCTCTCCTCCTTTTCATGGTTTTTTTTTTTTTTTTTTTGCCTTAATTTCACAGCTTAAGTGAGGGAAGTCCCTTCAGTACCTGCTCACATTTTTGCCCAAATCCTCATCGTGGTCTCACCCCAGGAAGCAGCAGGGTCTGTAGGGGTTAAGCATCTGCAGGCAAAGAGCCCCGCCGCCTTAGAGACGTGCCGGGGCGCAGCACATAGGGTTCATTATTCACAGCATTCCAGCCCAAAATTGGAGGAGTCACTGAGACTGAAGTGCCTCATTTCCTCCAGATGCAATCCCTGCTTGAGTCACCAAAAGCCAAATTGGGTTAAAAATTGTGACAGTATCAGGGCGGGTGGGGGCACCCCTCAGGGGCACCATCGGAGGGGCCCCACCGCAGCTCGTCTTGTCCATCACTCCTGAAATCGCATCCCAAGGCAGGAAGGCGAGCTTGCCTTGGCTGCATGTAAGCTGGAGCAGAAGTTAATTGTTTCTAACCTTCTCGCTTAATCTCCTGCCTGTGTCAGTCCCGGCAGTGTCACTGTACCCATTCGGCGCAGAGGGAGGTGACACAGAGTGTGTCCAGAGGACAGTGGATTTTAATTCCCCCTTGTTCAAGCCGGAGATTGGATTCCCCTTCGGGAAGTCGCTGCGTGACTCTCTCTATGTGAGTTTCCGTGACTGCAGAGCATGTAAGAGATGCGCAGCGTGCTCAGTAGAGAAAAAAAAAAACACACACACACACACACACAGAAATGGAACAGAAACCTCATTTAATCTGACTGTTAATTTTTCACAACTTGAAATGGATGTTTTCAGCTTGCACATATGCTGAGCAGGGACAAAAGCCCTACAGACCAGGTGGGAACTGCCTGGGGAGCCCGGTGCTGGCAGCTAACTGGTTATTTTGGTTAGTTTACAGACAACGGACAAATCATTTTCCCACCCACGGACAACTACGTCCCCTCCAACCCTAACCCGCCTCCCTGGGGATTCAGCGGCCGCGAGGCTTTACCGATGGTGGCTGCGTTTTGGGATGACGCGGATTTCTCGCGCGGAGTCGGCACCACGTGGTACCAGGTCGGGGCTGTTGGGCACCTGCACCCGGAGATCCCAGCCCCCCCTCCCATCAGCCCTCACCTATTGAACCCCCCTTGCAAACCGCAGGAGTACCCCACCCTCAGCTCTACCCGAGACCCCCTCGTCCGTGATGTGGAAGCGAAGATTGAGAAATACCTGAAAACCCCGTACACAGCTAAATGGACCCTGAAGGTGACGTGGGCGAAGGCTCCGGCGTACCCGTCCCCGCAGGATGATGCTCAGGTGAGCGGCGGGGCAGCCGGGTGACGAAGGGGACTGCCACCAGCGATGGATGGGGCATGGCAGAGCATGTCTGGGCTGCCCTTCTGCAGCTCGATGGGGCGTTTTGGGTGTTGCCTTGGTTTCGCATGGCTCCACAGCAGGGCACAACATATTTCTACATTTCAATCCTGCTGCATCCTCGGTCTGCACTTCGGGGAGAGCGGGGAGGCTCTGGGGTGCTAACAGGGTGCTGCGGGTTCCTCCAGACCAACACGTACCAAGCGGTCCTCTCCACCGACGGGAGCCAGTCCTTCGCCCTGCTGCTGTACCAGGACGGTGGCATGCGGTGGGATTACGCCGGGCTGGCAGCCAGGGACGTGCTGATCGGCTTCTCCAGGTGCCGTGCGGCTGCACATGCGTGCGCTTGCTTTCTGGGGATGACTCAGATTCCTCCACCGTGCTGGGGCCATCGGAGGCCTCCTCCCCAGGAGAGCTCAGCACCCACCTGCAGAGCAATCCTGTCCCATTTAAACCTTCTGTCTGCAAACTGAAAACCCACGAAGCCCCCCAGCCCCAACTGGAAACCCTGCCGGGTGCTCTGTGCTGAGCCCTCGTGCCACCGCAGCCATTCCCGCTCTTGCTTCGCAGGCAGTGGTGATGGGGGACGTGGGAGGGTAACCCTAACCTGACCCTAACCCCAGACCCCCTCTCTTTCCGCAGCGGCGACGGGTATGCCCAAAACAACGAGCTGACTCAAAAACCACCAGCAGTTAAGTACCGACCCGACCAGCACAGCAGCTCTGGCACTGGTACGGCACTGGGAACAACCCTTGGTCCGGGGCTGGGGGGGGCGGATGGTGTCAGGACCACCCCCCCTTCTCCGCGTGAAGCAAGACGCCGGCTGTGGGGTGTCAGCAGCCACTGCAGCTCCGCTGTGTTGTTCTCTTGCTGCCTCCCCAGACGTGCGCGGGCTGTGGCTGTACCGGCTGGGCAGCCGCGGGCGGGTGAACTCCAGGCTGCGGTGCCTGGCCTGGCTGGAGGCGCAGCCCGCGCCAGCCACCTGGAGCGCGGAGCTGCCGCCCTGCCCCTGCTCGCGGCCCCAGGCAGAGCTGGACCCCCGCTACCGCCGGAGCGGAGGGGCCAAGCGCGGGGCTGCGTTCCCTCCTGCACCTGGGGCCGCCGCCATCCCCCAGAACGTTTCAGGCCTGGCAGACACCTCCGTGACGATGCTGCGCACCGCGTCCCCCAGCCGGACGGGAGCTGGGGTGCGGTGTCTGTACCGAGGCACGAGCTTGCTGGAAGGCTGGCAGGAGAGAGCCTGGAGCCCCCCCACCCACCCCACGGCTGGTAAGTGGGCACGCCGCTCCCTGGCCCTAAAACACTCGCGGGGTGCCCCCCGTGCACCGGGTGTTGTCCAGGCACAGCGGGGTCCCGCGCACCCCCTGCGCCCGGCCGCCTTCCTCCTGCAGACGGGGAGCTGCAGGCGTTCGAGTGGTGCTGCCGGCGCACGGGGAAGCCCCGGTTCTGCGCCAGGTTTGCCGAGAAGAGACCGAGGACTGGCTGCGAGGGATACGTGCCACCCACCCCCGGTGAGTCCCCAGGCACCCCCTCCTCTGTGCCAGGGCAGGGCACTGAGAGGGTGGCACAGCCATACACGGGCCCCCTGCCAGGCAGGGCCACCCGTGCTGGCCGTGGCTTTGCAGCATCCCGATGGAGACTGCTGAGCACTACGGTTTGCTCTCCTCCATACAATGACATTGGCATTCGCTTTCCTTCCTCTCTCCAAAACGGCTGCGTCTCCTTCGGACCCCAGCCGGCGCCTTCGGGGACCCCCACATCACCACCCTGGATGGCCTCACCTACACATTCAACGGCCTCGGGGACTTTGTCCTGCTGCTGGCCAGCGATGCCCAGACCAGCTTCGTGCTGCAAGGGCGCACAGCCCAGACCGGCACAGCCCAGGCCACCAACTTTGTGGCCTTCGCTGCCCAGTACATCTCCACCACCACCACAACAGTGAGTAGGGGCAATCGAGGAGCTGGTTTGAGAGTATAACGGGACAGACCCCTCTGGCAGCTTGGATGTTGCATCTGCATCACGTACAAGTGGCCAGGACCCGAGGAGCAGCCTCTCTCCTCCCCCTGCCACCTCCCATCACCCCAGAAAACTGCTGATAGCAGTGGGTTGGACTAAGACTAACGAGACACAGCTCTAGCACCTCTTGCAAGATGTCCAGCGTGGGCAAGCGTGCGTGTCCCCAGCAGGAGGTGGGGAGGGATGAGCAGAGGGGCTGACTGGGACAGCCATTGTCATTTGCAGGTTGAGTGGACCTTGGGGAGCCAAGGTGAGGTCCGAGTCCTGCTGAACTACAAAACCATCCAATTTTCCTATTCACAAGGTGAGCAGGATGTGGTGTTAAATGTCAAGTATGTCTGAGGGGGATGAGGGGTGTCCCCGTCCCACAGGGGCTTGGCCAGGGTGGATGGGAAGAGCTCCCCTCCCCGAATTCAGAAGCATCATTTCAGACCCAGTCTCATGTGGGTTCTCCCTCTGTGTTCGTCTTCCCTTGCAGACATGGGTGCCGAGGTGTATTACCGCCCTGGTGTGCTGCTGGTCAACACCTCCTCCATCACGGCCATCTTTGATGGGACCATAGCCATCTCCATCTCATCCAACTCCGGGATCCTCAGCATGATCTGCAGCCTGCCGGATCAGTACCGCAATGGCACCAAGGGCCTCCTGGGTGAGGATGCTGCCAGCTGGGCTGCAGCATCCTCCTCCTTTCTCCTTCAGCACAGCTGCAGAGCCAGGGTGCAAGGTCCCCTTCCCACCCCAAAGCAGCTGGCAGATGCTGTGGGAGCGTGGTTGTGTGGGCAGGGACCCCTGGGTCTCCCCGGGCAGCTGAACTGAACACCAGCAGCACCGGAGAGGGGTCAACCCGGCCAGGGGGACTCCAATCGTCTGGTGATGCTCCATCAGGTGTGTGGGACCACGACCCCGCAGACGACTTCCAGATGCCGAACGGAACCAGCATCCCTGTGAACAGCAGCGAGGAGGAGATCTTCAGCTACGGCATGACCTGTAAGTCGGGGCTTGGGATCCACCCTGGCCATCCCTGGCTCCGGCACTTTCTGGCCGTGCTTTGGCTGGAGAGATTTGGACACTTGCCTGAGCAAAGCTGGTGCCAGGGAAACCCTCTGGTCTCTTCACCTCTCTGTGGAAACCAGCCCTAAAAAGAACAAACCTTAAACACCTAAGGCCCTACCCATGGTGTGCTCTCTTGCAGGGGCTGTTGGAGAGCACAGCCTGTTTGCCCAGCCCCTGGAAACACCAATAAAGAACTTCACACCCCTCTTCTTGTCTCAGCTGAGGCAGGAGAATGAAAGCCGGTACCAGCTGGCAGCCTTGCAGTGCCGCGGCAGCAAGGAGTGCATCTACGATACGCTGAGCACAGGGGACGTGACCCTGGGCCTCACCACCCAGAGCCTTGTGCAGGACTTCCAGCAGAAGAAGACAGTACTCAGTAAGTGGTGCAGGTGCTCACCTCCAAGAGGGCATGGGCTTGGATAACCGGGAAGTGCCCTGCTCCCTCCCTGGTTCCTCTTGTTCCATCTGAGGCAAGAGAGATGCCACCAAGGTCTTGGATTTGCATTGCCTGCCTGGCTGGTCTCCAGGCCTGGTGGATGCCACCCAGGAGGGCTTTTTTGGTGGGTGGTCACAGCTACGTCTGCCTGGGGTCCCATCCTCGCCCGGAGGGACACAAAGCCAAAGGATGCCAAGGCTACATGGCAAGTGCACTGGGCTGCTATTTCCTCAGATGCCTTCCCCCCTGTCATCACTGGCAACCCGTTGCTCACAGCCTTCAGGACGGAGAGGGTCACGAGGCAGTACCGAGCTGAGGGACCGGGCACGCTCTTTGTCCCCCACATCTCGCCAGAGCTCAACATATCAGGTAGGGATGGAGAGAGGAGGCAGCTGGGGCCGGATGGGCACTGCACAGACATTGGGGTCCAAGGGGAACCCCTCCAGGAGGACTGGGACGTGACCACCACGACACGCTGCTCTCCTCTGCCACCTCCTCTGGTTCCCGCAGAGAACGGCACGCTGACGTGGGAGCCCCGCGGGACGGCCCCGCTCAGCGTCACCCTGCAGGCTGTCGGCTCCCACCACCTCCCTGCCCTCCTCCAGCTCAGCTTCACCCTGTGCAGCTGCCGCAGGAGCCAGGAGTGTGACTACAGTGACACGGCCACCGTTGCCGGCTCCTCCCTGCAGGTAACAGATTTGGGCAGCCGGGAAGCTCCTCCAGCATCGTCCCTGTGCTGGCTGTCCTCTCCGTCCATCCATCCTTGTGTCCCCTAAGCCAGTGTCACCGTTCCCTTGGCAGCTGGCAGCCTGCAGGTGTGACGACGGCTACTCGGGTCCCTTCTGCCAGCACCCGCCGGACCCCTGTGCCCAGGGCTGCTTCCCCGGTGTGGGCTGTGACCTGGACACCGGCTGTGGCCCCTGCCCACCTGGCTTGACTGGTGACGGGCGGCACTGCTCAGGTGACTAGGGCTCACCGTGGGAATGAACGGGGCGCGGAGGGGTTTCGCCCAGTGCCACGCTGCATTTCCCCAGCAGATATCGACGAGTGCGCGCAGGGGACGGCGTGTCAGGGGAACGGCACCTGCACCAACACCGTGGGCAGCTATGCCTGCTCCTGCCCAGATGGCACGGCAGGTGAGTGCTGGCATCCTGGGATGTGCTGCCTCGCACAGAGCAACAAACAGAAACCCTCGGCCCCAGGAGGCTGCCAGGCTGAGGGAAGCAGCCCAGGCTGCCTGGTGCTGAGGCGAGGCCCTGGGCTTGGTACCCAACCCCCTGCCAATGTGCTGTCCTTATTGTCGGGGGGGTCAAGGTGCTTCAGCCCCTTCTGGGCTGCAAGTGTCACCATTCTGTTGCGAAGAGAATTTTTTTTCAGTGTAATTTTTCTTTTTGAGAAAACTCATCCCATCAAAGCTTGCGTGCACGTGTAGGGGTTTGTGGGGTTACAATCACGTCCCGTTCTCATATGGTTTGGTGGGGGGAGTGATGGTGCCTGCTCCTGTTAGAACGTGGCTGGCTGGGATTTCACAAGGGTAAAAGATTCTGGCTGGGAGGGTGCAGGGTTTTTCCTCAAGGATCTGAATTTATATTAAAAGAAGTCCTAAGGCAAAAAAAAAAAAAAAAAGAGGCAGAAGAAAGGCATCACAGCCTGGGAGCGGTGAGGATGGATCAGTGCACTTTGACCAGTGTCTGCCCCCCGAGCCGTGTGGGCGCAGGCTGGTGTCCCCGTGTCACCCCCGCTCCCGTCCCGCAGGCGAGGGGCTGGGCTGTGGCACAGCCTGCGGGTCCCGCTCCTGCCCCGAGGGCTTCTGCAGCAACGGGGGACGCTGCCGCCTGCACCCCTCCTCCTGCGCGCCCGCCTGCGTGTGTCCCCCGGCCTTCACCGACCAACGCTGCTTGGTGGCAGGGGGGGACTTTCGGCCCCTGGCCAGCACAGGTGGGTGCCTGTGCCCCGCACGGGGCTGTCACTCGTCCCAGCTCAGCCTGGGACACAAAAGCCACCGCTGTGTCTTTGCCCGGCAGATCTGCCCCAGAGGAGCGTGCAGCTGCGGGTCAGGGCTCTGCGAAACGCCACAGCCGGGGAAGTCAATGTCACCGTACGTAGCTGGTGGGGACAGGCTGTCGCTGCCGCTTGGGGATGGGGGGATGCCGCAGTGTGGGGTGCCTGTGCCTCCTGCATCCCGCACATCCCCTCTCGTGGCATCCCTGGGGATGCAGCAGCTCCTTGGGCCATGGCCACCGCCTTCCTGCATGCTCCCAGCTGCTATGTGCCGGGTCCCTGAGGCATGAACGAGGCCCGAGCAGCCCCTGGGGCTGGGTCACGATGCCCGCAGCCCTCCACTAACCCCCCCACACCCCCACACAGGTCTCGGCCATCCTGGGCTCCCTGGAGGTGCAGGCTTTCCAGAGCAACACCAACATCACCCGCATGTGAGTGTCAAGCAGACGGGGCAGGGGTTGGGATACAAAGGGCATATCCCCCCCTCCCAGGGATCTGTTTTTCCAGTCCCAGCACTGCTAAACCCTTGGAAACACCTTACAGTAATGACCCCCCTCCCTTCCTTCCCTGCCAACACATGGGGAAACTGAGGCACGGCGCGGCTCGGCCGCCCTGCGCAGTGCTGGTGGGGATGCTGGCAGCTGGCTCATCTCTCCGCAGGGCAGCTGGTGGCTTCGCCTTCGCCGTGGTGGCCAAGTTTGCCTACAACAGCAGCGGCTCCGTGATCCAGTTCCTGAATGAGGACCTGGTGGGGGCCATCACTGGTGCCTTCAATGAGCAGCGGGGAGAGCGGGACGCGGGTGCGCAGCTCCTCCTCGAGCGCCTGCACCGGGACAACGTCACGGACGTGGTGAAGCGTGAGTGACCCCTGCACCAAGGGTGGCAGGGACGAGGGGAAAGCAGCCTGGTGTTCCCATGGTCCGTCCCCTGCCGCCCGGCGTGCCCTGGGCTTTGGCTGGTGGTGGAGGCAGCTCGGTGGCGATTCCCACCCAAGGTGCAGATCCAGCTCTGGGGGACCTGGGGATGCATCACGGGGTGATGCTGCCCCAAAACCCAGGGACACCCCCACACCCGGGCTGCATGGCCGAACCCGTGCCATCTCTCGCCAGTGACGGTGGCTGAGCTGAGGCACTACTTCTCCTGTGGTCGGTACGGCTACGAAGGCTACCAGCTCGACTATGTGGGGACCACTGGATTCATCTGCATCTCCCCTTGCAAGAAGGGCTACTGCCAGCACGGTGGCAAGTGCCAGCACCTCCCCGAGGGTCCCACGTGCAGGTAACAGCAACACCACGGCAGACGAGGCCACCTCACGTGGCCTCCTCTCCCTGCAGCCAAACCTCTCCTCCGTCCCCTCCACAGCTGCGTCCCCTTCTCCGTCTTCTCCCCGGCCGGTGTCCAGTGCGAGCAGCTCGCCGTCAGCCTCACCGCCTTCCTCGGCATCTTGGTGGGGGCCCTGGCTCTGCTCTGCCTCCTGCTCACCACCGCCTGCCTGGCCTCGCACCTCTGCCGCCGGCACCCAGACCCTTGGGGGTGAGCGAGGGGCTCGGAGCAGCGCGGGGCTGCACCCACATGGGATGGGTGCTATGGGGTGCGAGTGCAGCAGGGAATTGAGGATGGGTGTCAGGAAGAGCTTTTCCATGCTGAAAAGGTGGTGGAAAATCCATCCCGGGCAGGGCAGGGGGTAAGCCTGCTCTGGGGAAGGGGCTGAGCTGGGTGGTCCTTAGCATCGCCCAGCCCCTTTTGCAGTTATCTGGTGCAATAAGGTCAGCGGGGCGAAAACCAGCTTCCTTTTTCCCCCATGTCAGAGAATATTTGCATTTCTTCCTCACCCCACCCAGTGTTTGGTTACAGAGCGGCTTTCCATTTGATTTTAATTTGAATACCATCCAAATGATCTCCACTCATGCTTCCCTGGGAAGAGTCGGTCCGAAGCAAGAAAAAAAAATTGCACCGCAGGAGCAGACCTGGCGTTCCTGCAGGGAGGGGAGGCTGCAGACGGCTGGGGTGGAAGTGCCAGCACCTCTGTGCCTCAGCCCCATCCTTGGTCCTGGTGCGGGACCCGTGGGGTGGGAAGCTCCGCTCCCCCAACCCCCAGGGGTGCCAAAGCAGATGGGGCCACTGCCAGGGGCCGGGAAGTGCTGGATCTCATTTGCACGTGGGGCAAGGCGAGAAATGGTGTGCGTACAGGAGCTGGGGCTTTTTTGCCCTAAATCCCTGTCCCATAGCCCCGTCTACCTCACACTCAGTCACTGCTCCCGACCCCAGGGGCTGGAACAAGGCAGGGGCTCTCCTTCCCCCCTGCCCCCCAACTTCTCCCCCTTCTATCCCCCTCTCCTAGGACCAAGGAGACCTTCTGGAAGCCGCGGCCGTTCTCCTGTGAGCACACCCTGCAACCCCCCCAGCCCGCCTCTGCTTCGCGCGGCAGCCGTGCCCCGGCTCTGAGCCAAAGCTGCTGCGGGGTGCGCGGGCTGGGTCGGTGGGGTGGCTCTCTGCCCCCCCACGTGTCCCCCCAGCGCTCCCCTCAGCTCTGCTCCTCTTCCTCTCCCCAGCCCTGATGAAGGCAGAAGAGAGGGCAGAGACCATCCGCTCCCACGCCTCGGGAAGGCCCTGGGAACCGCGGCTCCAGGCCGCCGACCCGTCTGTCCAGGTCTGCCTGAGGTCGTTGTCCCCGGGCGCGGGTTAGCGCTGGCCTGGCCGGGCACCGATGGCCTTGCCTCGGGGCTCAAAGTCCCCCCAGGAGCTGCTCCGCCGTGCGCCGGGGACGTCGGGGTCTGCGCTGCGCCGCCGCTGGAGCTCGTAGCAAAGAGCAGACCTGCCGACAAGCACCGCTTGTCCTGTCCCTTGTTTGCAGATCAGGATCAAGAGACCCCCCGTCAGGCCTCCCAGCCCACCTGCTCTGCAGCCGTAGCATGCCCTGCCTCCCGAGCAGCGAGCTGCGGCCGCTCCCGGGGCTCCCAGCATCCGCACCCGCCCAGGGCAGGGGCAGCGTCGGCCGGTGGGCTCCGGGCATGGGAACGTGCCCACTGGGGACTGTGCAGCCGGGGCCTGTGGGAGACGCCTGTGCTATGGGGGGAGATGCTTGGGTCGCCAAAGCGGGGGGGGGTCTCACCTTCTGCTGAGGACCTGCAGAAGCGACGGGGTGGTCCATAGGTGTGTCCGTCATGGGGTACGCCCTAGCACAACGCAACCGGACCCAGCGGTCATAACCCAATGTGAACAAAGTAGAATAAAAATGAAATGACGGCATGCTGCTGAGCAACGTGTGCACCCCCACCTCACAGTTCCCCAAATCACCCCTCGTAGTAGCTCAGATGGCACCGGTCAGGCTCTGGTCCCCGCTCCGAGCCTGCCCCATCCTCCTCCCAGCCCGCTCAGCAGAGGAGGTAGCTGCCACGGTGATGCTCAGAGCCCTCAGACACTTTATTGAAGAAACTGGATTTGACAAGGACTTTTTTGTGTTTTCAAAAGAAAGGCAGATGCTCTCTCACTTTCACAAAACATTATTTTTTCCCAACATTTCTGATCGCGGGTGTGGACCTATGCAAGGTGCAAAGCCCTGGGAGCTGGGGGCCAAAATCCCCCACCAGTGCAGGAGGCAGCGCCAGCCCTCACCCTGCCAGCCCCAGGCAGGGGAGCAGGGGCGAGGGACACGGTGGCAGTGCCTGTCCCCCCCCGCCAGCGAGGAGGTGCCAGCCTTGCTGGAGCAGCATCGGCCCCCCTTGGACACGTCTCAGGTGAAATGGGAACTTCTACGGTGAAGGCAACCACAGGCACCGGCACGGGGTGACCATTGCTGGGGGAGCGGGGACACGCAGGGGGACACGCAGGTTTGCTGGGTACGAACAGAAGCGAAGGACGCGGAGGACCAGCCGTGGCCCAGACCGTGTTGTGGATGTGCAACCCCTGAGTTACTTCTCCTCGTCTGCAACAAAGAAGAAGTGGTGAGAGCTCGGCCATCTCCTCCCAGGGGTCTGGGGTGAGCTGGGACCCCCGGGGTGGGTTCTGCCTTCTGGGGAGGGGACAGCGGGATGCTGCATGTGGAGAGCAGCCCCCTGAGCCCGCTCACCTCTCTGCTCCTCTGAGTCGCTGTCTTCCGAGGAATCTGCTGCTGATTGCAAGGAAGACCACAGGTCAGCTCACACCCACAACCGCTGTCTCTGTGTTTCTCCTCCCCTCTCGGTGCTGGCAGCCCCAGACTGCACCAGTGGCTACGTGTTTAGGGGACGAACTGGGAGCTGCACGGAGCAGCCGGGACCCGACCTGCCAACCCTCCCCACCCAACCTGTGACCAAGCACCGAGAAGGCAGCATGCATTTGTGCTCCCATGTTTCGCATCCCCCAGCCCCACGGGGAGGAGCAGCTTTGAGTTACATCAGCAAGAAGCCACCACCAACACTGGGCACCCCCTTCACCAAGCAGCAGATGCCCCCCAAACCCTGCACGGCCCAGGGCACAGTGCAACCACGCGTGAGCACCCCAAAACCCTTCCCTCGTCTGCCCAGAGCTCTGCTGTGTAAACCACAGGGTGGCTGGGACGTCCCCCCCAGCTCTGGGCACAGAGGCAGCATCACCCCGGCACACATGGGCTGGGAACCCACCCACACCGGGTGCCTGGTATCCATCACAGCCGATTTTCGGTCTCTTCTCGCTGTAGCGGGCACAGAGGCGGGCGCTTCCCGCCTGGTTGCAGCACCAGTCGTACAGCTTCAGCTCCTGGTCTGGGGGCAAGAATTAAAGAAATCAGAGGTGGGGGCGGAGGAGGGAAGAGCAGGGGCAACTGGCTCTGAGCTAGCAGGGTGCTTGCCTCAGCTGCAGCACAGCCCCGTGCGCCCACAACATGTCAGGAGATAGGTTGGTGCGGAGATCAAAACGATTTACAGGCTACAGTGGTGCCAAGCAGCCTGGCACAGGGGTGCTTCCAGCCCTCCTAGCCCACCCATGCCTTGGCTGGCACTGCTGGGAGGACCGCGGCCGGCCGTGCTTACCACGGTACGGGGACGCCTGCCTGGAGGACCTCCAGTACCTCTCCTGCCGCCCCTCGATGAGCTGGCTCCGGCTGTCGTACAGGCAGCGGACGCCGGCACCGTGCCGGTTGGGAGAGGCCGAGTATAGCATGGACACGCGGGCAGACCGCCAGCCTGAAACAGGGCCGTCATCAGCTTTTGGGTGCTTCGGAGGGCACAAAGGGACCGGCGGGGACCCCCTGGGGGGCACCCAGGAGGGACCGCAGCCACCCCCCGGGGGACACGCTGGGGACGGCGGTGCCACTTGCCTCCCCGGCTGCTCTTGAAGCGGGGGTCCTGCTGCCCTTGCTGCAGGGAGCAGGGGCAGGCGAGCAGGTCCTGGCTCCACGCCCGCGGCTCCTGCTGCTGCCCCGTCCACGCCAGGCACTTCAGGCGGTAGTTGATGCCCACGCGGCTCTCCAGCTTGTACAGCCACAGCCCGCGGAGATCTGAGTGGGAGAGGAACCGCGAGCTGTGACCGCAGGGGCAGCCTCGGCTGAAGCCGAGAAGAGTGGTGCTGATGCTGATGGCCCCCAGCCATGGGACCCCACGCACCAGGGAAACAGGAGGAGAGGCTCTTGCCAAAGAAGAAATCCCAGGGACAGAGCAATTGCACCAAAAAGGGACACGCCAAGGATGGTTCCGGGGTTTAGCTCAGCCTCAGGGCATAGCTGGTGCCCAGGGGAGGCACTTCTTGTGCTTGGGGAGAAAGCCTGGTGACGGTGAACTCAATGAGAGTCTTGCTGCACCAGCAGGCTGGATTTCATCCCCTGTCTGGGAACGTCCCCATCCCCGTGCAGAGCTTCCCCAACCCCCTGGGCTGTGCACCTACCTGTGTTGTAGCCCCTGAGCTGGTCAGGGCGATATTTAGCGGCTGGAGGTCCTCGAGTCAGATCATCATTGTGGTAAAATCCATCCCCACTGTGCACAGAGGAAAGGGCGAAAAATCAGACATCGCTCTCCCCGGGTCGGATCACCCCAGCCCCGGCGGCACCCGAGCTGCGGCTCCTGGCGGCACGGAGCCGCACGCGTCCGCGCGGCTTCCTCGCGCCGCCAGCAGTACCTGGTGTAGCCGATCAGCACGTTCGCAGCCGGCAGCTGGGTGTAATCCCATCGCATGCCCCCATCCTGGTACAGGATCAGGACGTAGGACCTGAAGCCGTCAGTGGTGAGGACCGCCTGGTAGGTGTTTGTCTGGGGAGAAGCATCACAGGTGGGTAAGAAACTGAGCAAAGCTGCTGGGTTTAAAATTAGGGATGTGGGTCGCTGCAGATGCTGGGAGAGAGAGGGACTGGCTTCCTGACATGCCAAACGCAGGCTGGGCGGCTTTGCCTTCGGTGTGAGAAGTGTGACATTTGTACCTTGATGCCGTCTCATGAGAAGCCTCAAAGGCAAACAGTTTTGTGCTACTGAAGAACATTGTTTCTGGCACACAAGGAACTCGCATCACATTAAAAAGAAAGATTTTACGGAGCAGGGAGGGTTCAACTAAAAATGTCTCCAAAAACCCCCAAACCACAAAATAAGGGTGTAGCCCAGTTCTTTTTGGCAAAAATATTCAAGACCAACCTTCTTCACAGAACCAGTTTCTTATTTTCAGGCGCAGACAAGGCGACTGGCCACAGCTCTCACTGCTTTGGCACCTGGACGCCCGCCGAGCCCCAGCAGCCCCTTACCCTCCGGCTGTCACTCCGCGCTGCGTAGGCGGGCGCCTTCTCCCAGGTGATCTTCAGGGTCCAGGCTGCGGAGTAGGAGGACCTCAGGTACCGCCGAACCTTCGCTTCCACGTCACGGATGAACGGCGGCTTTTCTGAGTTCAGGGTGAGGAACTCCTGCGGGATTGGGATGCGCACACCTGAGTTATCTCCCAGCAAAGCAAAGACCGCTAAATTTGGGTCCCAAAGGGAGCTCCGTTCGTGATGTTCTGCACTGCGACTAGGGGTTTGGATGAGGTTTGGCTGGCAGAGCCTTCCTGTCCAGCCTCTTTGCAGGTGATGGACACACACAGGACCAACACCTCTTAGATCTGGCCCAGAACAGGGAAACGCCACCCATCAACTCCATCAATTATACGTCCCAAGGGGCATCCACAAAAGAAGAAATGAATCATCTAAAGGTGCTTAATGCAATCATGCACAAGGGTGGCTTCACTGACCTGATAAAAGGTGGTGCCGGTGCCTCTGGAGAAGTCGGCATTGTCCCAAAACACGGCGATCATGGGAACCTCCTCGTGGCCGTTGAACCCGCCGGGAGGCGGGTTGGGGTAAGCGAAGATGCTGCTGTCGGAGGCTGGGAAAATGATTTGTCCGTTGTCTGTAAACTGAGCACAGGGGGAGGTGATCAAAGCTCTCCTAAGTCAGACACTGGAAATGAGATTTTTTTTTGAAAATTGGTATAGGAACTGCCCCAGTGTCACTGGTGGGGACAGCCCTCCCATTGCCAAGCAAAGCCCAAGGAAGGCCACCACCAGCCACCGCGGAAATGGCCACGAAGTCACCTCCTGTTGCAAACGGACCCTGCAAGCATCCCACTCAACTCATGCCCGCAAGGGTCCCAAGCTGGGCCCCCAGCTCCTGGTGCCTCCCCCAGGTTTCTGGGGGACGGCCGCCTGCCCAGCAGCAAGTCAGGGCAGAGCAGACTTACGTAGAGAGAGTCACGCAGGGTTTTCCCAAACGGGAATCCAGTCTCAGGCTTGAAAAGCGGAGAATTGAAATCCACTCTCCTTTCCACGTACTCGCGATCATTTTCCCTTGCTCCGTACCCGTAGAGGGGCACAGCTGCGACTAAAAAAGAAAAACAGAAGAACACACTTATATCAAAAGCTTTAGTTGTGCCAAACAGCTGAAATAATTTTGCTTTCAAGGGGACACAAGGCTGGGCAGCAAGGAGGATGGGGGGACACTGGGACACCCTGAACATCACCTTCCCTTGCAGGATCTCACTCCCACCCCTCTCCCCGCCCTAGCCATGCACCACCTGCGGGGCAGCATCACCTACCTGCGGGGACGGGCGGAGGGGCCGGGGCAGCAGCTGGCCATCTTGGCAGAGCTGGAAGCACGGAGGACGATGCACGGGCAGCGAGAGCAGCTGTCGCACTTGTTCCCGTTCCCGGCAGCCCCTTCCTGCCCCCAGGGCTGGCAGCTGGCGGGCCTGGGCTGCAGGACACGGCTGGATGCGGTGTGGTGGGGGGAGGCCCCTCCCGGGCTCCCGCTTGGCCTGGGATGGATGCAGGGATGCTCACCCCGCCGGCAGCAGGGGCCCCATTTGCAAGGCTGGTGATGGCGTTGCTGCCCAAGGAGGGACGCAGAGCTGCGGACGATGAACCCCTGGCAGGTCCCGGCCCTGGGGTGTTCAGCACGAGGCTGCCAGCAGTGACGCCAATGGGAGGAAGGCCAGAGGGTGACCCTTGGCTCCCCCCCAGTGGGGGCCTAATGGGGGTCTCCACAGCTGCCCCGGCTCCAGCTGCTCCGGGAAACAACCGAGCTGCAGCCCCTGGTCCCACCGCTCTGCCGGGATGTGGCTCCCCAGGCACGGGGCCATCAGCGTCCCCTCTGCCTTCGGCCACCGCGGGGCTGGGGGGGGCCCCAGGGCCCCCAGGCTGGAGAGGAGGCAAGAGCAGGGCAGGCCCCCCCGCGGCAGCAGCCCCCAGCTCTCCCCGTGTCCCCGCTGCCTGCTCACTTGCCGAAACTGGAGAGGAAAGCTTGGGGCCAGCGGCTGCCCCCTCTGCTGTGTTTTCTCTCTCTGATGCAGAAGGCAGAGCTGGGGCAGCGCTGGGGGACACAGGGGCACGCGGGGACTCTTCTCCCAAAGCTGCCGGCATCCCTGAGGCCACCTCATCTTCGGGGAACCACGGCAGAGCGCTCCCGGCACCCGCCACCACTGCAGGCAGTGGGGGGCCCGCTGCCGGGGGGCTGCTCCCACTCTGGGTGCTGGAGGCAGAGGGGGGGCCCCCATTGGGTGCCGATGCCGAGTTCCCCCCCAGGCCCACGGCAGAGGCGGGCAATGCAGCCAGCAAGGGGCTGGAGGCATCCGGAGCCACTGGGACCAGGGGGTGCATCTCCTGGGGAGAGGGGAGGATGGGGGGGGCCAGCACCCCCGATGTGATTTGAATGATGGCTCCCACCCTGTCTCCCCCGCTGGCACCAGGAGAAGGTGTCCCATGAGCTGAGGCTCCTGTTTCTCCTCCAGCCAGCTCCACCACATTGATTTGGCTCAGTTTTGCATCAGAAAATCCAAGGCCAGCACCGCTCTGGATGCCGGGGGCAGGCACGGGGGTTTCCTCGTTGCCTTGGAGGCCAGCAGCCTCCGAGCCTGGGCTCAGACCTCCACCAGCACCATCAGCTCCGGGAACGCCTGCTCCCTCAGCACCTCCACCAGCTGTCCCCGGTGAAGAAGATCCCTCCGTAGATGGGGAAGAAGATGCAGAGTGAGGCACGGCTCCCATTCCTCCCTCAGAGGCTCCAGCTGCTCCTGCTCCAGCCAGGTCCTGAGACACCCCTGGGGACTCCCCGATGCCAGGGACGGCCTCAGCCGCTTCAACCATTCCTGCAGCAGGAGGGACGCCGGGTCCGGCACCTGGGGAAGGCTGCAGAGCACCTGGAGCACGACCTGCTCCTCCCAGGTCTCGGAGGCTGGCTGTATCTGAAACGGAGGATGCTGCGGGCACGTCACTGGGAGAGGCAGGACCGGACAGGGACGTGGCACCAGGCAGCAGATCCACCCCAGCACCAGGAGAGGAGCTCAGGGACGGCTCAAACCCAGTCCCACTGCCCGCTCCTCCCAGCTCCTGCCCCTCCGCTCCTGGCACCCCCAGGCCTGCGCCGGGCTGGACCCCGAGGGCGGGCGATAGGGGTCCCGCTGGTCCATGCGATGCTGAGCTGGGGGCATCCAACGCCGAAGCGAAGCTGGTGCCAGGTCCCTCGGCCCCAGGGAGAGCTGCTCCCTCAGGGGCACCAGCTGCCATCCCCCAAGGCTGTGACCCCCCAAGGGATGGGGACATGGGGGCTCCCTGGGCAGCACCGAGGTCAGGGCTGGCTGCTGTCTCTGCCCCGTTGTCGGTCCCAAACACGGCGCCTGCTGCAGCCCCCAGGGGTGGGAAGGCAGCGCCGGGGGCTTGACTGGGCAGGGTCCCCGGTCCTTCAGCCCCCGAGCGGCCGGGCTCCAGCCCCATGCGGCTGGGAGCTGCGGGACCAGGCGGGGACACTTCTCCCGGTGCTGGGGCTGCTCCTGCTCCGTCCTCAGGAGCTGGTGCAGGGGACAGCTCGGTGCTCAGCAGAGCTCCTGCTTCTGCTGCCGGCCACTCTGCGGTGTTAGCGGGACCCTGCTGAGCACTGAGCAGGTTCGTGTCACTCCGGGTGTCTGCGTAAGGACTGCCATCCCCTGCATCCCCTGCCTGTGCCGCGTCCGCTGTGCTCCTGTCCTCCTGAGCCTGGCCCCCCGCAGTGGGCCACACCAGGCCATCAGGTACGGAAGATGCTGGGTTGGCAGCATCCAAAGCTGAGTTCAGGCCGCTGCCAGGTCCATCAGCTCCCTCGGGAGCACCAGCTGCCATCCCCCATGGCTGCGAATCCCCGAGGGATGGGGACACGGGTGCTCCTGGGACTGCACTGAGGTCAGGGCTTGCTGCTGTCTGTACCCCATCATCAGCTGCAGAGAGGGAGCCGGCTGCAGCCCCTGGGGGTGGGAAGGCAGCGCCGGCAGCATTGGAGGTGTCCGTGGGGGGTGGCAGAGCGGCGGCAAGCAGCGGCTGCTGTTTTCCAGTGGGGCTCTGCCATGGGGCAGGCTGCAGGGAAGGCTCAGCAAGACCCACAGCTCCCACATCCATGGGCAAGGGCAGTGCAGTGGCCAGGGCATCCGTGTCACTCTGTGCATCGCTGGGGGCCCTCGAGGCCGGCAGCAAGGTGGCCATGTCCCCCCTCGCCCCGGGCACCGTGGCTGCTTCGCTGGCTGCAGGAGCTGGGGCTGAGCCGGGGCTGGCCGGTGACACCGCTGGGGCTCCCTGCCCATCTCCATCCCCGCCACCGGCCGGTCCTAGTGAAGTGGCGGGGCTCAGCCCTGCCTGGCCAGCAGGGAGGGAAGTCTGCCCTGGGTTTTCCGCTGTTCCAGACGCTGGCACACTGTCCAGAGGCAGATGGGATGAATCAGTTGTGCTAACTGCACCATTCACTGCATCTCCCGCATCTCCGGACCCCAAAGCTGCTGGCCCCAGGGTGACATCCACAGTCCCACTTGGCACCTCGTCCCCCTGCATCACAAGCAGCCCCTCAGCCCCAGGGCTGGGGATTGAGGAGGGGGCACTGGCTTCACCTTGGCTGTCCCCAGGCAGGGTGACACCTTCCTCCACTGCTCCCATGGCTGTGGCCAGCCCTCGGCTCAGCAGCACGGTGGCGTGGAGACCCAGGGGGCTGCCAGCTGTTGGCTGTGACCCCACAACTGCTGGCAGGGGGGTGGTGGGGAGGGACAAGGCGCCAGCCGTGGCCTCCAAGTCTGCTCCTTCCCTTGTCATGGATGCTAGGATGTCCTTGCTCATGTCTGCAAAGAGAGGGGTGGCCCCCAGGGATGCAGAAGGAGCGGCCCCCGTTACGTCGAGCTCTGCACTGGGGGTGAAAGCAGCCTGGGGGGTGACAATCAGGGCAGCGGCTGTGGCAGCAGCCGAACCTCTCTGGTTTTCCTGGGATGTGTTAAGAGACGTGGCCACATTTGTCACAGCTTGGGGGTCTCCGGCGGGAGCCTGTGTTGCTTCGCTGGGGCTCAGCCCAGCCTCAGCATCGCTCACTGCAGCCAGAGGGGAGCCGTGCCCGCTGGTCGTGGTCCCCAAAGCCGGCTCAGCCCCAGGGAGGGAGGACGGGCCCGCCGGGTGTCCCACAAGGATGCTCTCGGCTGTCTCAGTGTCAGCCGCCACGGTGCTCGTCCCTGCAGCGCTCAGCACCAGGGCACCGGGTGCCTCGCTCTCCGCCGTGATGGGAGAAGCCGTGTCAGTGGCAAACGGCCCCTCCGTAGTGACGGGGACGGCGACGGTGGCCCCGAGCCCTGCACAGAGCACAAAGCAAAGCGTTAAGGCGGGGACGGAGCCAGCAGCCCCCCAGCTCGGTGACAGCAAGATGGGGCACCCAGGGACAACGGGTGGGAGAGCAGGGCTGGGGGTGACAGCAGGGGGTGACTGCACCCGCATGAAGCGGGCAGGGACTGCAGGCGTGCGTATGCCTGCACCAAGGGGAATTTTCCTCCTTTATTTTGTCCACTCATTTCACGACGCGGGACCGAGCTCTGCAATCTGGAGGCAGCCCTTAGCGCTCTTCGCCTCTCTGCAGAGACTCCCCTGGGCACAGCCTTGCTTTTTTCATCTTTTGGGTGTCTGAGAGACATTTAAATACATTCTACCCAAAGCTCTTTGGCCGAGAGCACATCCACGGTTTGGTGAAACGTTCACTGACTGTAAATGGCTTCTGACCCACCACAGACCCCCTTTCCGCTGCCAAAGCCCTGCCCCGCACCCAGGCCCTTAGCTGCAGGGGGTGGATGGAGACCCCCACCCCAGAGCTGCAGGAGGGGCCGAGCAGCTGCTTGTCCCCCACGTCTGCCGTCGGGGCAGACACCGGCACCCCGGTGACGTTCCACCCAGGCTTATTTTTAGGACAGGAGTGCAACCGCTGGAGGGACCAAGCTGCAGGAGGAGCCTGGAGGATCTGCTGACACTTGGCTCCGGGCGGCTGCAATTAGGGGAGATCTAATTAGCACCCTGCGGGTGAGACTCGGCACTCAGCCTGCTCCCTGCCCCGGTGCTCCGGTTCATCAGGTTCCCCTGCAAGGCGGCCAGGCCCCCCAGCAGCGGAGGTGCCTCCCTGCCGCTCAGCTCGCTAGCGTGCCGATAGCTTCGTGACAAAGCGGTTAATGGCCGTTGCCTCCTGCCCCAGTCCTGCGGGTCCCCCGCCTCTCCTTCCGCCAGGCTGCTTCCTCCCCTTCTCCTTCCTGCCCTTCTCCCATCTTCGCCTGATGAATTAAGGTGTTTGCAACAACCACCACTTCCCTTTCAGCCGGAGGAGATCAGCCGCTTCCCTTCTCGGCTAGGGGAAAACAGTGAGTCACCCGAGTCCCCTCAGGTTATTCTGGCACACTGCACCCCAGCAAATCCATGTTTTGTCTTAATTCTTGCAAGCAGAGCAGGAATTGCCATCTACCCTGCAGTGGCCTGAGCAGGGATGCTCGTGCAGGAGGAGCCTTAGCATGGAGCCCGGGCTGCGGGCGAGACGGAGCAGCCCTGGTGCACCCCAGTGCCTGCGTTTGGCATCCTTGCTGCAGGGGGACCTGGCTGCAGCCGGCCCTGCCTGCCCCCTAAAACACTTCCCTAGCTCTTTGGTTGCAAAGGACTGCAAGCACTTGTCCTAGGAAAAGTTTGCAATGAAGCCAGGAGGAAAAAGCATCTCAGCTGTGCCGGCTGGGTCAGACTGCACCGGGGATTTGCAAGGGCTGGGGTGGCAGGAGAATGTGGGACATACCGTGCAGAATCCATAGGCAGCATCCCATGAGGGTCGGAAGCATCCATCCCCTGGTCCCCATGCCTCGGGCCCCCGCACCAGCAGAGCTCTGGGAAGCTGGAAGAGAGGAGAGAGCAGCAAGGTGCAACTCCGTTCCTGCTCTCCTGCCGGAGCCAGCGTCCCACAGGTGCAATCCTGCTCCTGGTCCCTCCTATTTATAGGGATGGCAAAGGAGGCAGGTCCCCTCCCGCCCCCGGTGCTCTCCCTCCACATCCCTGTCCCCAGTCCCTTCCCACCCAGCCCTCCCCTCCCAAGGGCTGGATGGGCGCAGTGCCCTCCCTGCCCTGCCCTCTACCCCCAGGAGGCTCCGGGTGCCCCCCAGGGAGGAACAGCCCCTTACAGCTGGGAATGGGCTGGGGGTCACCCAAAAGCCACCCCGCAGGGACCCAGCCCAGCCAGGGCACAGCCCGGTGCAGCGCTGCGGGCACCGAAATGAGCTGCTGAGCTGTCTGTGCCCCGGGCCAGGCACAGGATGCGAGTCCCCACTTCCATCTGAAAGCAGGGGGAGATACGGCTGGGACAGGCCCTGGGGTGTCAGCCAGGCCCCCCTGTGCTCCTCCATCACTGGGAGCACTGGGGACCCCCAGCCAGGCCCCCAGCTTGACCACGCTGGGAGCAGGCACAGCAGTGCCAGGGAGGGTGATCGGTCTCATCACCCCATTTCTCACCTTCCCCCCCCGTAGCAGCAATTCCCGCTCCCCACTTTGGGCTCCCCAGTGTCAGGCATTACGCAACACCCACCTGCGCATGTTTTGGTAATCAATTAAAAGCTTCTTAACCAGAAATGCCCACAGGCAGCTCCTGCGAAGTGCTATTAGAGGTGTCGCAAGGCAGGAGCCCGGGGTACAGAGTGTGCCGCCGGAGCCTGCCTGCATTAAGCAGGAGGTGGTGGCACGGCAAGTGACACCCGAAGCGGTGGCGGGGGCGATGCCGGGGGGGCCAAGTCACGGCCGACGGACGCCCATCATACACACCCACGCGTTGCCCCCTGCCTGGGCACCGGGCGCGCACCGTAAATCACAGGGAGCGCCGCTCGCCCGGAACGACTGCCTGCCGAAATTGGCCAAGCGGTGGTGACACGGGGGGGGAAGGTGTGCCAGGGCCGTGCCATCCGTGCCGCAGATGATGGGGTCCTACCAAGGAGTGCCCCAGCTGATGCTCCCCTCGCTATCAGCACGCTTGCAAGCTCCCACCTGCGGTGCTTGGGGACCGGCACCGTTTGTGGTCCCCTCAAAGCCCCCTCTCCATTGTGCTCCCCCAGCTTGGGCCAGCAGAGCCAAGGCACAGACTGGGGTGAGGATCCAAGCGCATCCCTGCACCCCGGCATCCGCAGCCCTCCCAGGACAGCCCGCAGCCAGCAGCACTGGGGGGACCATCCCATCATGGGCGAGGTGTCCCACTCCCACCCTGGAAAGGGTCCTGGCACTGAGCCTTCTGCCGTGCCTGAAACCAAGGTCCCGGCAAGCCAACAGATCCTGCAAGGATCTCTCTCCTCCACAGTTATCGAGGCAGCACAGCACAGGATGGACACTGGAGCCAAGAAACGGGGCAGAGAGCACAAATTTTAGAAATTTACAGAAAGAGCCTGATTGTGGTTGGGTGTTAGCAGGGTCCCACCAAGCCCACACCAGGGAGATGGTGGCTCTGAGGACCCCTTGGGATCCTGGGTCCGGGCTCCGCAGTGCCAGGAATGCCAGCACCGGTGGGCTCAGCACCATCCGGCATCCGGCACAGCACAGCACAGCAGCAGCTTATCGGCCTTCCTGGAATTAATGGGCTGCTTGTTCCAGCCCTGCAGAGATTACGGCATCTCCTGCCGGCAAGGGCATCTGGAGAGGGCTCGGGGGGGCCGGGTTATCCATCAACCCTGCGGGTTCTGGATCACTTGGTGTGCCGGGCACAGTGCAGCGTCACAGCAGTAGTGGTGAAGGGGAGGGGGGCATTGGAGGGGACACCTCGGTCACCAGGAGCTGGTGACTGGAGCCACACACCCTGTGATGCCACCCACCGAAGGCGAGGGTCCCTCTGGGTGCCCAGGAGTGGGGTCTGCTCCCAGGCACAATACTGATGGATGGGAGCGGGTTAGAGCAAGGAGGCTGAGAAATGATTTAAGGGCTGGAAGTGCCCCTCACTGCGAGGGATGTCCCCAGCTGTCTGCTCAGCTCATCACAGCGAGCTGATTATGGCAAAAACCCGTCCTCCTGGGGAGGCCTCCATAACACGGAGGAGAAAACCCCCAAAGATGTCGAGGATGGGAAGCAGAGAATGGGAAAAATTCAAACTGGGAACGGCAGGATCAGTGCCAAGGGCACAGCTGGCTCCCATCTCCTGCAGCCCCCAGCCAGGAGCAGGGTCTCAGGGGGGTTGCAGCTTCACAGGGTGATTTCTGCACTCAGGACTGCAGTGGTACCCACGTCTGATCTGTGGGGGAAAGGCACCATCAGGGATGGCAGGCTGCAGAGCACGGGCATTTGGCTGTGCCGGACGGGGCTGGGAGTCTGTCACAGCTCAGCGTCCCCAGAGTCAGATCAGTCCCCAGCACCCCCATCTCAGCCATGTCCCCCACCATGGCCTCTTGTCCTTCCCAGGACTGGGGACAGAGGGACTTGACCAGAACAGAGCATCTCGTCCCCCTGCCACAACAGCGGTGGAAGGCAGCTGTGCCGGCTGGGGACGGTAAGTGCCCCGGTCACCTTTTCATCCCAGCACTTCAGGACCTTTTCCTCCCTTTGTGACGCAGTTTGGCTGCAGTACCCCGGCCTTGGCCCTGCGCCACGTCCTGGGGTCTGAAGTTATGGATTCAACAGCCGGCGGAATCAGCCCGGTGGGACTCGGCGTGGGAGGACTCCTGGCCCGGCGCCACGGCGTGGGCAGAGCACGAGGATGATTTCCCAGTGCCCCACGAGGCGTGGGGAGTGGGGACCCCTTCCAGCAGCCTCTGCCCTGGTCCCCCTGCTCTGCACCCCAGTGCATCAGGAGCATCTTCACGCCAATGGCTCAAAAAGCCGGGCAGCATCCTAGAGCGCAAAGGGGCAGTCCTGGGATGTTTGGGAGCTGGGGCCGGTCCTGCATGCTGCCTTTGCTAATGGGGAAACGGGTGCATGTCCTGGAGGTGGATAAACCCATCCACCCGGGGCTGGTGGCTGGCAGCAGGCGACACATCTGCAGGTGACACAGCCCACAGCCCCGGGGCCAGGCGGTCCCTGTCCCCTCTCTCCCAGAATGAGGGGGACCAGCAGCGGAGCCACTCTGTGACCTCAGGAGGACGTGTCCTTACATCCCCATCCATGCCCCCTCCTTGTCGCAGCTTGGCTGAGGGACGGGGCTGCAACTTGTACAGACCAGAGCAAGGAGAGCCAGCAGCGGGGTGGGGGCAGATCCTGCCCAAATCGCAGCATCCTGATGAGCACTCCGGGCTCCGGACCCAGCCAAGCCTCCCCCGTTGCCCAGACCCTGCGAGCTGGCAGGCAGCAGGGTTATGCCAAGGTGCTTTTGCCCATCCTGCCTGGCTGCTGGGTGACAACCCAGGTGTCTGGGAGCAGTCCCCAGGTTCGGCTTCTGCAGACCCAGCTGCCCCCTCCCCGGGTGGGACACAGGCTGCCAGCAGGGAGCAGGGCTGCAGGAAGGGATCAGCCAAAAATACCACCCCCCTACAACAACACAGCCATTTTGCTAATTATTTCACTTTTTAATCTCCCCGCGAGGTGACTTGCTTAGGGTAATAATTGCTTCGGTCTGATTTTATCTGGCTAATTAATCAGTTAATAAATAACTTTGCTGCGGGGGGACAGACGCTGTGGCCATCTCCGTAGCCAGGGACTGGAAAAAAACAGAGAAGGAGCTCAGCCCATGGGATTTCCACAGCCCCACAGTACACACAGCTGCCCCAGCAGCCGTGGGGGAGCGATGGGGTGCAGAGCACGAACATGGGACACCCCCAGCTGTACCCCCTGCAGCCAGCCAGGTCACTTATTTCAGAGTACACGGCAGTAACAGGGCAGCGGCTGCAGGGCTCCTTGCTCTTCTTCATCAGTGCCACGGGTGGCCGGGCGGCTGCAGCGTGGGGCGAGATGCAGAGGGGCTGTGGGAAGGGGCAGAAGAGGGGATGCAGGGGGGCACTGGGGGTCCTCGGGGGGTGCAGTGAGAGAGGTGGGGAGTTCAACAGGAGCCATGCGGGTTACCCCGGAGGGACACAGCGGTGGGGCATGAGGAGCGGTGAGCAGGAGGCTTGCAGGCTGGCTCAGGTCCCTGCCCAGCAGGTCCTCGGGCAGGCGAGGGGCAGCGCTCAGATCCTCCTCTTCCCTCGCCACCGCACCGCGAGGCCAGCGCACGGGAAGGCGGTCTGCAGGTCCCCGCGGAGCTGGGGGCAGAGGACAACCGTGACACCGCGCAGCATTTACAGACGGTGCTGGAGGGGGTCTCCTGGCCCCTCTCCCCACCTCGGAAGGGACCTCAAGCGAAGGAGAGTCCCCCCCTGCATCTGAAAGGGCTGAGGGCACACCTCACCTTGGACAGGATCAGCTCCTGCACCGTGGTGTTGTCAAGGTCCAGGGAAATGCTTAGACGCATTGACAGGAAGAGGTAAGACGTGCCTGGGAGCAGAAGACATGGCTCTGGTTGTTCCCCTTCCGTCTTACACTGCGGCAGGACCTGGGGTCTCTCCCCAGGACCATGTCCAGAGCTGCGCAGGCTCAGGCATGGGACCTACTCTCAGCTGTGCCATGTCACGGACATAGGGTCTGTGACACCCTCGTCTGCGACACCAGCAGGAGAACAACTCTCTGTGTGCACAGCAACCACGCATCCCACACGCTACCGGTGCCCCCAGGCTGAGAACACAGCAAAAGCAGTTGGGCTGCAGGACCCCTGACACCGGCCACCGGGAAGCACAAAGGCCACCACCATGCCACGGGGGTGAAAATGCCCATGGGGCACCTGTGACCCTGCCAGCCCAGCCAGAGGGGAGTTTGGGGCCCCAGGAGGTGGCACTTACTGGCATGGCTCGGGGTGGTGGGGCAGGTGGGCAGTGTCGATGGCAGATCCGTGGAGGTGCTGAAGGTATCGTCTGGGCTCTGGGATGAGTTGGTGGCAGGGCAGGAGGGCTCCGTGCCTGGGCAAAGCAACGTTACATCAGTGCTGCCTGCAGAGAGAGGCGGGGGGCCCCTGCAGCAGGGGAAGACGTACCCAGCACCCTCCCTCAGCTGCACTCACCC
>VXAL01016765.1:11008-33893 GCA_013399475.1 Chauna torquata
TTTTTTTTTTTTTTTAAGTTACCACGGTAGTGGAGTGGTTTTCTCTAGAAAAGAGCCAGAGGCTCCCAAATTACAGTGGATATGTAGTGACACCAAGAGGCAGGGGTTTCCCCTCCTCCCTCACACAGGGCACTGGTCCAGGACTCCCACCAAGATGCTGTATTGTGCATTGACTCAGCTTTCCCTTGTTGTACACTAGTCACAGACATTTGAGCCTCTGCCTCTTCAGTGTTTGACAGACCGAGCAGCTCCGCTGATCCCGCTGCAGAAGTAAGAAGATCTACCACCATCTTTCACCACATCGCTCTAGGGTACAGATGGGAAAAAAACGGGGGCAGAAGATAGTCACCAACATTTTCTAACAGGCTACTCTGTTAAAGCTGGCCCCAGGCAGGTGGAACCCAGGACAGGCTGGTAATCTCTTGGTTGCTTGCCTGCACGTGCTTGATCTCTCTTGCACATCAGGTACAACAAAGTGAAGGCTTAAATTCAAAAGGGGCTTCCACTCCAGTGGGCAGGTACCAGGTTGGAGGGATGGTCTGGGCTGGAGAAACAGAAGGAGCTGCACTGGATTTTGGGCAGAACATCAGGATTGCTCTACGAGGACAGCACAGGGGCACAGCAGTTGGCACATTGTTTTGTCTGACTGCACATGTAGGGTTTCTTTTTTGTTGTTTGTTTGTTTTGATTTGTTTTGTCTTGTTTTGCTTTTTTGCTTTTGTTTTTTCATTTTAATGCACACTGCCAGCATCTGGACGAGGTTGGTTGGTGGCGAGGTATTTGGCTCTCATGCTGGAGGTGTACTGGAGGAAGACAAAAAAAAAAAAAAACAGAAAAGTCAGTCAGAATGACTAATGTAAGCATGGAACAACAGATTGCGACCACCTCCCAGCACAAAATGGTCTGTATTTACTGCATATCAAGGAGCTGCTGGCTTGGTATGACAACGAAAATTCCACAAGTCATTGCGTAGTCAAGTCTGAATAACATATTGTCAAGCCTGTTGCAAGGCTGGTGGCCAGGTCAGTGCGGATGGGCTAATGACTTTTCCAAGCTCTCTATAAAGAAGGAAATCCAACAGTCATTGAGTCAAAATATGCCATATTTCACTTGGGAGAAGAAAGGGAAATGGAAATGATGCAGACAAAAACCCACCTCACACCTTTATCCTCTCTTAGTCACGTTGCCTCTTTCAACCACACCAGAAAAAGAGGTTGAAAAGAAAATGGGTATAAAGTACACTGCATTTTACTGCAATGAGGGTGTCAGAAGACTGCATGCATCAGAGATGGACAGTTTGAAAGAAAAGTGTAGAAGAACGAATCTCTGTGAACAATTTATGCCTGAGAAAGAACAGACCCCACCAGACTGGCAACAAGCTGCCATCCAACAAGATGATATTAGCTAATAGTTATCAGATGGTTAATTATCCACCATGGCTTGGGATCCAGCCTGCGCACCATGCAGTGGTAGACAAGACGCCAGCTTTGGGGTGAGAAAAGAAATTCACAAAGATGAGAGGTGTCGTTGGTTTGGGGGTTGTTTTTCTCTTTTTTATTCTAAGCAAGGTAATCCAAAACAGTTCCCAGAAACTATGAGGGGAACATAATGCCATTCAGCTTTGAATACTGAGCTGAAAAGCATGCAAATCATACACACAGTAAGAACAAAAGTCTTTGCCTCTTTATGCCAATGTGTTCAATGCCTTCGTCACAACCACGTTACTGCTTCTGGAATTCTGCTACCATGACACTAACAACCAAGCAATGAGGACAGGTATTTTTTTCCCCTCTTTCTATACCAGCAGGAGCTTGAGTAATTCTATAATATCCACATCTAGCTTCCCAAGAGTGCTCTTCAGCATACCGACTTTTTATCACCTTTAAAACTGTACCACATAAAATAGCCAGTTAAGTTGGCAAAGAGACAACTGAAAGGCAGTTCCACACCAGGAGGTATGATCTATCTTGCCCACTGGGAAAGAACACTATGAGGCATCCTTAGGTTCTCAAAAGCTCAGCTATTCAAAGGGGTTTTCAGAAAGTTAACAGTATTTTAATCAGTTTTCCTTCAAAGATTGAACCAGGCTGAACCTCTGCACAATAGAAGAGAGATACTGCTCCTTTAGCAGGGCTGACTGACCCCATCAGCACAAGATGAAGACTCCTGTGGCTTATTTGCACACTCATCTTTTAGTGTCTTCCATAATTGGAAAACTTTCTGCAGAACACGGATCTTAATATAAAACTCTGGCCCAGAAATGGCATCTATATTTAGAAGACAAAGGGTACATATATATGTTCTCTTTTTAAGATGCATTTTTTTGCCACTGAGAAAGGTAGAAAATGCCAAGCTGAGCCAGTTTAAGGAATATATTCTATACAGTCTATGAAATATGATTACTGTTTCAGAAATAAAGTTTAAGGCATTATTAAAACATATGAGACTAACCCAATGGGCTCAAAAAGGCTTAGAAGTCAAAGAACTTTCTTGTAGGATAAGTAGGACTCATTTCAGATAGCACAATGCTAAAATTACAAGACAAGCACCATGCCAAGAAGAGGGTCTTAGAAGGCAAAATGCGTTTGATTGCTCATTTTCCATTTGTATTCTATACGTGAAGTGTCATAGGAGATGAGTATGAACAGAGAACTTGCAGTTGCTAAGGTTTTGTAAGAAGTATTTAGGAAAAAAAAATCTAGGATTATGGAAGGTCACTGTGCATCTTCCTAGACAAATATATAGGTTCAACACACAACTCACAGCATCAACTTTCTTTAGAACATTAAAAATCAAGAAGGGCCAATTGATGAACTGCATTTCAATGATGTACAAAGTACACCCATCGTGGAGGGAGAAGCTGAAAAGAATTCAATCCTTCCTCCCCCAGGAAAAAAAAACCAGTTGTTTAAGTGTCAATGAAACAAAGTAACCGGGATCACAAGATTTGGACAGTCAAACAGAGAGTATTTTACATTCAAACCTACCTGCAATCCACCACAAGGAACAAATCAAGACTCAATAGTCAGAGTTAGGGCTGATGTTCTCTCCTTAACTCAGGATTTTTGCATCTTTGAACCTTTTCCCGTTACAGTTTGAACCAGTTACTCCTTCTGTTAAAGTATATTTTTGATGATCATGGAAAGTATGGTTGAAAATTGGAAGCAGAGAGCTAACACTTCTGCACACCTCTCACAAGCAGCACAGCTCTACCAGCATGCACTGAGTTTTTTGCCACTGTGTTAGACACATCGTACGAATGCTTTGCTCCATATGTTGCTGGCAGTAGTGTCTCACCCAAATCCTTTAACGCATCCTCTGCTGGGAAGCAAAGGAAAGATACTGTGGAATACACAGATCCCTACATCAGGACAGGCCAATAGATGAAGATGTATCAACAGAAACTTGCCGGTCACATGGATATGAAACCAAGCTATATTATCCACTTTAAAATAACTAAGACTTTAGCTCCTTTAAAAAAAAAATTCTAAAGACTTTTAAGCCTGAGCACAATAATTCAGAGCTAAGGAGGTCTTGGTCTCTGCTCTGAGGTAACCTGGATACAGTGCCTGACACAGCCATAAGGTACACAGTTGCATTTAGTTTCCTTTAAAGAGGAGCTTTCATAGAAGGTTAAAGAACATGCACAATGCATTGATTCTTCCAGTACTCTCAGCGGCCAGGTGCCTATATGTCCTCTTGTACCTTTTTAAAAATATCATGGGCAACAGTACCTTCACCACACTGTTAGCTACCCGGAGCAGAGGGCCTAACATACCTCTTGTTGCCGTTTCTCCGGGTGGCTTGTGTTATTCTACACAACACACCTCTCAGTCACTTACCAGTCAGCTAGGAAAAACACAGCTGATTGCACACAAGTTTATTTTTGCATTTCTTGAAAGAAAAAGAGTCTCTCCTTCACATTTAGCCTTGTTGAGGGCATAAATATTCATAGGTATAGTTTGTCAGCACATAAGAGTTAGGTGCTTAACACACATAGCCTGCACACAAAGGAATCATTGGTTGCAAAAAATAATAATGAGAATAATCAGTTAATTTTAGAGACCATAAATTCTACCAAGTCCTGTGAACTGTGCAGATCATGAGTACTTCACTGCTAACTGAGATATGCTGGAAGATCACTTACCATGTGAAACCATGACTCCAAGTAAAAACCATTTACTATTTGTGGTTTTAAAAAAAAAAAAATCTCTCTTTTGTTACCTTGACTTTGATTTCCTGCCAGAGCTATTCAGGTAAGCCAATAAATACCAAAGTTTCTGGAGTCATGTTCTTAAAAGTTAATCCACCTCTCAAACAGCTACAGCACAGTAAACACACAGGGTTTGGTATCATTATGAATGGGAGGTACAACATGGAGGGAAACAGCCAATTCCAGCCAGTGGGTTCTGAATTCAAAGGGCCTTAAGTTTTCCCAGTCAAAAGAACAGAGCTTCTGTTTGTTTTGTTTGTTTTTAAAGTCTTGGAAAGAATGCAATGGCTTTTTCTTAGCCCTGCAGACAGCCACATTAAACTCTGGGTGTGACCTTAGGTAAACAGAAGACAGTGAAGACTGAGATGAGGTCATGTTCCAGCCCAGAGGGTATCTCAAGTCCAGAATGAAGACTAGAACGTTTTCCCCCCAGACAATATTTTATTTCATGGGATAAACCCATAAGCAGTTTTCTAACTTTGCTGTAATACCACCTGCAGGAAGCAGAAAGGAGAAAAACCACTCTGAGCCCAAGAGCAGTCTTTACAAGACTTAAGATTGAAGAAAGTTGTGACCCTTTCAAAGGTGCTAGCACCATGCTTCAAGACAAGCTTGTTTGCATTCATGCACCATGGGAGAGGGCATCGAGATGCCCAATTCAGACAGCACACTTCCCAGCATGTCACAAGGCAGGCAGACAAATGGCAAGAGGCAGCAAGAATGCAGACCAAGCAGCAACATGACAGAAAGGAATCCAATGCAAGGTTAAGAAAAGCCTCAACAAGAACAGCAGAAACGGAGGAACAGCAGCTTTATGGACATGTCTTTCTGGAAACAGAATGTAAGACATGGGTCACTGACTGCACGGACCAAAAGCAACAGGCCCTTTGTTCCAACTGGAACCAACATCTTCCAGTTACTGCATGGCTGTAGCTCCCCTGAGGGAGCACACTGTCCTTTATACCAGGTGAGTTGCCTGGGAGCTTTAACTATACCCTATATTCAACCAAGCCGAAAACTACAAGGCCTAATGCAGCCTACCTACTCTTTCTGTATGCAGGAGGCTTTCTCATAGACCGCTGTGAGGGAAGACACACTGGCTATCTCAGAGAGCACCAGCAACAACAGTATATTGAGAATTCAGACAGTGAAATGATACTAAGAGGGCCCTGTTCACACAGCCTATGGGAGATGGATGGAATGATTTGGACACACACAGAACAAACAAAACAGTAAAAGGTTTTGAAACAGAATGAAACAGATCTTAGTGCTTATGTCTGGACCCTTAAGGAAGCTGGTTTTTTGTTTGTTTGTTTTTGTTTTTTTAAAACTTACTCCTTTCTGACTTTAAATGCAAGGATAAAAGGAGAAGCTGCACACATCTAACAGGCATTGAAACAACACTTTAGGACAGGCCACCATTACCAGCTAGGATCTTTCAACAAATTAAAAATCCTACTGAGGAGCTTAAAGCATGTGGCAGATAAATATCTGTGGTTTTGGGCACATGCTGTTATGACCAGTCAGTACAAAAAGAATAGCAGCAGGGCTCAAGGGAAGCCAAAAGGCTGAAATAAGACAACCAGTCCTGACTGAAAAGCTGCTAGATTGGTTCTTCCTAGAAAATGGCTTCTTGGGATGGGAGAACTTCTATTCTGCATTTGAAGTGCCATGTTAGTTCTACATTTAAGCAGCGCTCACACTATAAAGCGTTTGAGCTGTTCTCCATTGTGGGCTCTGATTTAAAGCAGCCATAAGTTAGCTTTTGTGAGGCATGGGCCTCTCTAACCATCACATCGTGCACCAGAAGCGTTTCCAAGGTTAATACTGCTCCTTGAGTCTGCACCAGAGCAAAACTAATAATTTCAACCCTTGGCAGGAGGGAATGGGGTGGGAGGTGCCGAGGAAAGGAATGTGAAGAAATAAAAGGCACTGGCCTGGGATAAACAGTGCAGGGATGACAGGAGTGGTTGGGAGTGGAGAAGGGGTTGAGCAAGAAGGACCTTTTTTTCCAGTACCTGTTCCATTTGCGGGCGCTGTTACCAGTATGTCCGTGCACTGTCCGAGGGCTTAAGCTGCCAGCTCATATGGCTGCTACTGTCCATGGCAGCCAAATACAACTGTGATGACGCAAGAAAGAGAGAAAAAGAGAGTGCAGCCTCAACGTGCATGAAAAACACAGTGCAAGCAAGTGAAACGCTGTGGTGTGTGTCAGTGACAAGGTGGGCTCTACAACCCTGAGGGAATAGCCCTGTGGCAAGAAGGAAAAAACAGAAGGAATGAGAGGAGGGAAAAAAAACAAACAAACAAAAAGCCAGGAAAAGTAACGGACAAACAATGCAGCAGGATCATCACATCTTAGTATTCACTATCTGTTCTCAGAAAGAAAGCTAAATGGAATATATCAGCTCTGTCCACTCACTGGACATACCCTATTTAGATGGTTAACCCCCCCTCCTCCCTCCCAGAAAGAGGCAGGGACATGCACATTAGGATTCTCTTTTTATCTCTCTCCTTCCTTCCACAGATAATTTGCTACAAACAGGTCTTGCAAGTTCTTCTGCCTCCATACAGTCTCAGCTACCTACTATGGAGAGCTGTGAATACAAAAACAAACCAAACCAAAAAAAAAAAAAAAAAAACAAAACAAAAAACCAACCCAAACAACAACAACAAAAAACAGAATTTCACCCCACCCCACCGCCCCAGACAGCAGACAGTATTTGTCTTCTCTCCACTGCCCATCTATTGTCAGTACAACCCTCCAGAAAACACATTTATCTGACAGCCCATTCCTTGCTTCATCTAGGCAGAAGCTCCCCTTGTCTGTAGGAGCAGCGATGCACTCTCCTCCTCCTCCAGCTCCTACACTTCCCTATAGACCATATTGGTGGCTGTCAAATCAAGTTCCTCTGGAAAAAAAAAAAATAAAATAAGTAGTCTCATCTTTACTTCCTCTCAGAAACCAGCCTAAGGCACTGGGACCCAGATCCCTTTCAGGGTATTAACGCAAACAGCTACTGAAGAACCAAGGATTGGTCTTGCATAACTAAAAACCCTGCAGAAAGGAGCGTGCTTTTTCCTGAAGTACAAGAGCTGTAGGGGAAGGGGAGGCAGGACCTTGGCCTACAGACACTGAACAAACATATGCCTTGGCAGTTTTAGAGGGACAGTGCCCTTCCTATAGCAGGAAAAGCCAGTGGTAAAGCAAGCTCTTGCCACACTGTATTGTGTGTAACACGTCAGCTCTTTTCCTGAGGACAGTCTCGTTGCTGAGAGTAGATAATGCTACCAGAGCTTGTGTTCAGAGTACCAGGGATCAGGAAAAACTATTTGTATTTCTAAGAAGGTTGCAAGAGATCTGGCCGAGTACCAAGACAAGGAAAAACTTTCCAGCTTTCCACTTTCTCTACGGTGAGATGAACTGGTTATTCTGAAGTGAAAACATGAATGTTATGTCCCCCTTCCCACCACAATTCCTATGCCTTCATCCTCCAACGTCCTCTTCCTCCCCTCCCCATGAATTTGTATCATGCGCCACTGAGTGCATTTTCTTTACCTACACCTGAAGACTGGCTGATTATTAAACATGCTACTACTCATCCTCTGTAATCGCACCACCAAGTTAACAGGCTCTATGATGGCATGTTCTCCACATTCTGGCGTAAGTAAGGTTCACAGAATCCAGTGAAGGAGGGCAAGACTCATCTAGTTCTTACACATACATGAAGGCATGCCCATGTTTTCTCTGGCATACTGAAATGGCTACCAGGCCATTCCAAATACCAAAACCTTCCATGACAGTGTTTTTTTTTTTTTTCCTCCATAGGAAATCAAATACAAAAATAGGTTCTAAAGAAAGTAAAAGAGTTGTGAAACAAAGATTAAAAAAAAATCTCAACAACAACAAAAAAATACAAGTTTCATCCTACTGTCTCTTTAGGGCAAATTAAGGAGAGAGTTTCAGCAATAACTCTGAATTTCCTGCTTTAACAGATTTCTTTTTAAACTTGAGGAACCAGTGCCACAGACAGGAAGAATGCTGCATGCAAGTGAATCATCCTCCTGAAGTCACCCACCAAGACACTCATGCACTTCAGTGGTGGCAGGACTGAGCCCATAGTATTACCAATGTTAATAGACTTAGCTTTGTTGTTTTTATGTGTAATGTCAAAAGTAGCATAGTTGAGTTTTATTCTCCATGGCAGGTGAGAGACATGGCTTGTCTATTCAAACCACTGCCATTTATGGGCCAGATCCTGTGTATGGCTGCACAATCAGCTCCCTTGAGAGTATACAGGAGTGGTAAATGTGTGTTCCCTAAAGTTGCTGACGCAGAGAGGAGCAGTAAAGAGAAACTTACTGAGGGAGGTGGGGACTCCCGGCCAATGAGCGGGGTATTCTCGCAACGGGGGTTCTGGAAATTTGCATTCTGGCTCCTAGGAAAGGAAGACACACATGGTAATGGGAGTATGTGCCACACTTCTCTGCGGAAGGTCTCTGACAGTGACATGGGACAGAGTACCCCCACCCCCACCCCCGAACTGCTGTATCAAATCAGTCTCCCTCAAAGCTTTTCTTACAGGCAAGGTGGATACCCTTTTTCAGTCCAGGACACAAAACTAGCATTATTTTCCTCAGATTAAGCACTATCTTTACGCTCTTACTCGGAACAGCCCACACTGAATCACGTCAAATGATTTAAAAATAGGTTCGTGTGAAAAATCTGCCTCTCTGTGGAGTCAGAACTGCCAAGCTGCAGAAATGGAGATTGAATAAGGACAAAGTCTAAGGGGAAGAAGAAAATGATGTGCCAGGCCAAAAGAGATGGGTCCTGAAGGGAGGGAGTCAAAGTGTGATCAGGGTTCAGCACTTCTGGAGAAAGCTCTGAAGGTCCCACCTGAACTAGGTAGCTCCAGACTGCAACAAATGTCAGACCTGACCGCAACTACTGGAAAGGAAAGAGCCTGCAGGTTTTGTTATGGCTCTCAGTCTCTCAGGAGGCTTAAAATCTTCTGGCAAAACTGCTTTTTCTGAAGAGTCAAGCCTTCTGGGTATCAGAATCATCGTGCAATAAGGAGCCTGGACAATACTACTTTTTTTCCTGTAGACAGATGTCTAATCCCACAGCACAAAGTGGTTCATATTTTTGAGTATGCTGCCTAATACAACCCTTTTTACTGCAGTGCTTTTAAGCTATCCCATTCTCCCAGTAGATGCTAACCAGAAAACATGCCTTTTGACATTTCTGACAGAATCCCTTATCACTTCCACTGCTTGGTTGAAAGTACCAGCCTCGCAGCGCTTAGCAATGATAAAATCCGAGTGAAGCAACTTGGGCAAGTTGCAACATGGCCTTTTTGTCAGGATACTCACATGTACTCTGTGACGGGAGCATTGCTGACTGTGTGTGCTGCTGCTGGAATGCTGGTCTCACTGCCATAACTACTCCCACAGCTATACAGGCTGGGCATGTGCACTCTGTAAAGATTATCATGTGTCTGTCTGCTCCCCTGAGCAGCTGATTCTTCTTCCCCATCATCATCTGAGCTTCTGCAAGAAGGAAAAAAAGTTCCTCCTAGAATCCTACAATTACCCCATATGTGGGGTTTGCAGGAAACCATGGTAATCCTAGGAACCTCCCAACCATCTTCCACACCTCCACATTTATACCCATTTGGGATGCCTCAGGGCGGCAGTGTCAAACACAGCCTACACCACTGTGACTCAGACCTCCCACAGACACCATCTGGACTTTCAGACTGCACGATCCCCTACAGTCTCCCTACGGTCTTCTCAGGGCTTGGCATTCAGCACAGTTCTGCAACTGCCCAGTCATATAATCAAAGGATGGACGTGCATCCCAAAACACACAGCACTTTGGAAAAAATACATGTAAAAGAGGCAGTGAGGATGTAGTGCCACGCATCACTCAAAGCAACCTGCAAAGCTGCAGTCTGTGTCCTTCCATTCCTTGTAGCAATATCCAAAGGGCTTTTAAGGATAAGTCTCTGGAGACTTTTCTGAATTTCCATTATGGTTACACAGTGACAGCTTCAGCTTCTAACAAAATTTTACAGATCTCTACATGTACTAAGTTGCAACATTTGTTTCTAAAGCCTTTCTTCTCTCAAAAAGGCTAGGAGTTTAAATCAATTTTAATACACAACTTTAATACAGAGCAGAGCTGTTTGTCAGTTGGTTCCCCCCCCCATCCCATATTTCTCTCCTGTTCCTCCTGTGTAATACACACTATTATTTTATCTCAACTATGAGATGAAGCACCAAGATTTGGAATACTTTTTAGTGATGCTGGACAAAGCTAGTAAAACATCTTATAGGAAATCTGTTGTTGCTGAGGGGAGACAACATGGACATAGCTGTAGCATCCCAAATATCACCTCTAGTTTCTGTACCACAAGGTGGCACTGAAGATTTAATCAGGGAATTTCAGTCTGCACAGTCTCTTACAGGCAATAAAGTATGACATCCTCCACCTCCCCGAGGGAGCTAGAGGAAGAAATGGTGCTCCAGAGAACGTAAGAGGGAATCTGTTCACAGCAGCAGCCTGAGCCTGCTGGGGCTCCAGTACGGGCAGCAGCTCACATGGAAGGCAGCACAAGAGATAACACGGTATAAACCTTTCTCCTTCAAACAGGCAGACCACCATTCTCTTCTTGCTAATGCCTCTACAGCTGCATGTAGAAGAGGTAAGGAAACCAGCCATTTTCTTAAGCGCTATTCTGACGCATTTCCCAAGGCTTTCTCTGTGGGCACAGCAGGCCTGGCAGACTCTGGCTTCCTCCTATTGTTCAGGATGTTCCATTTTACTTTGAACCTTGAGCTTAGGCTTAGACCACAAAAATCACATTTCAGGACCACAGAAGAGAATTTGCTGTACATTCTACTGCCCTTCTACACGAACAGAAAACTCAAAGCTATTTAATGCATGTGGTATAGTGAGACCCTGGGAAGGTTTGCTCAGGACCTACTGATGAGCCTGCTTACCATCATCAATACTAGTTCCAAACAACTCTGCTGTTACATGATTACCACCAGTCTGCAAGCATCTCATCTGTCCATGCTACTGCAAACAAGACTGTTCTCGGTTTCTATTAGCTATGCAAGTCAGTTGCCCCAGTGTTAGCAAAGCCAAGAAAGGCAAGTGCGAACTGCTTCTCTTTCCAGTTCTCAAATGCCTCAAAGCAATGCAAGAGAATAGGTACTGTTACAGAGATGGCACAAAATTCAAGTATTACCTTCTCTACAGCTATAATCATTCATCTCTGATTTGACTCATAGTCCTACAGTGTACTAAATACTTTGCACACATAGTATTCCAGTGTGATAAGGTTCAGATGTAAATATTAACCACAACCAGAGCAAAAGCCAGCAGTTTTTTTTCTGTTAGACCTGTGCTTAAAAGGCCTCACACTCCTGGGATCATATGGGAAAGAGCTCCAGATGCTCATGGGCACAAATCCAATAGCCAGTCTTCATTAGGAAAGAGCTCTACAACACTACAGGATCTAAACCCTCTCTATACCTCTTCTGCTGCCAAGTGTGTGGGACACTGCACACAATGGAACTGAACATGAGGGCTGTGACAAAGGAGAATAGAACCAGGTAGATGAGGCCTTCCACTCCATCATAGCAAAAGCCCGTCAAAGCCTGGACGTAATCCTGGAGAGAGAAATGAGCAGAGTTTCTTGATCACTAGAGAGTTAACGTTGAGCTCTAATTCAAAAGCCCTTCCCCTAGACTATGTTCTCTGAAACAATTTAAGAATTCATAGCCTCTTTTCAGAGCACATTTCTATTTTGATTTTGGGGACCTCAAGTGTTTTTCATAACTTATTTAACTTTTATTTCCCCTTAGAAAGCCCAAAGCAAATATAGACATGGCAGTATTTTCAACCCCACACAGTAAGAGATTAAAAGAAAAAAAAAAAGAAAAAAGCCAAGGCAAACTTATCCATCCAACTTAAGACATTTTTCAATAAGCCCCTCAGGTCCTTCACTCTGCCCCATTGCCCAAGAACACAAGCATGGACTATTTATTTCTCTACCTTCTGAGATGCAGCTAGGGCAACAGTTTGACTGTGCTTTACTGCAGCTGTAAGGTATTTCATGGGAAAAGCAATAAGCTATGGAAACAAGCTGAAGGTCCCTGAAACCTTAGGGCTGCAGCTTGTAGATGTATAAAGGCACGTTCTCCAGTTTCCCACACTGATCTTTAAACACAAAAATTGAAAGCTATCTTGCTCCAAAATCCCGTTCTCCTTTCTGCTGGAGTCAATCAGTAAATCTGTTACAAACTGTTTTGGCACACCAGAGATTTGAAACTCCAAAATAATCAGTATGCTATAGGCTCTACACCCCCTTTGTACTTTCTTAGTGCAAGCCTAGTTACTGAGTACTCACCAAATGCAGACTCCGACAGTCTACTAAAGCTGTCAGTTGCTGCAAGTTGATCTCTGTTGAATTTAAAACCTCCTGGATCCGCACAAGATACTCCTGTAAGCAATAAGCCAGTGACTATTACAAGGAAAGAGCTTTGCAGGAGCTGATCTTGGGCTTTGTACTCATGTAAGGGAAGCACAGGGAGAACAAAATTGAGGAAAGTTACCTTGGAGGTGGGGTGCTCTTTGCTTGCTGACCTCACAAGTTCCGTAACATCATCTTGCATTTCCACCAGAGCCTTGTGACTCCCTGACAGCTTCTGCACAACACAAAACATGCAGTGTTTCAGCAATTCAGGCCACATGGGCCAATAGAACTCCTGGGAATTACGACTTAAATCTTGCTCCCAAACACTGAAGCATCATCTGTATGAATGGTGCAAGCCAAGGATGTCTCAATTGACATGAGTTCAGTTCCAATAGGGTTAAGTTCTACTTTTACAAACCTGGAAGAACTGCAGGCACAAAACACACACACAGCTGTGGCCAGTGACAGGATAGAGAAGAAGGAGAAAAGACAAGACACAAAGGACTCATGTTCTCACCACAGCACTCAGCTGGATGTTTCTACTAAATCAGACAGCTGAGAATTTAATGTTAATACCAAAAGTTGTTTACATTGGGGTGCAGCCTTCACACCCCATTAAAGCATCCATGGGAATTTCACATGCTATAGCATGTCAGAGCGTACACTGAGCAACCAGAAATGCAATTGATGGCAATGGTGCACAGCCTGAAGTGGTTTTCCCCTACACTTGAAAACAGAGGAAGACAAGATTTAAAAAATCCTAAATATAAACTGTGAAGCAGCTGGTGTCTGCTGAACAGTGGGTGGTGTGGGTTCATTCTGGCCTCTGATGCACAAGACAAAGTTTGGGATGGGCCCAGGTGCTGTTCCTCAGCCCCCACACAAAAGAATAATGACTCACGTTTATACTTCAGGATACAAACCCCTCAACATCCAAGAGATTTAAGAGGCGTATGTGAGAATCACTCCCCCACCCACTGAAGTGGCTGCATTTGGGGAGTGGAGTGTTGCCACTGTTTAATCAAAAAGAACCTGCAAGAAGAGATTCAAAGCAGGAAGTCTGCAGTTTCCCACCCTCGCATTAATCAGGGGTGCTCTGTCTCCATGTTGCTGCTCTTAGAAGAGCACCACGTAAACAGAGATACCACGAACAAAGCCATAGTCCTCACCACAACACAAAGGCCTCTTTCAGAGGGCAACCTGGACCTGAAGCTATGCAGGCAATGATGAAGGTGGAAAAAAACTGCTCACTAAATCACTTGCACAACTGGAAAGCTACTACCAAAGCTTTACCAACAGGTGGAGTGTTTCCTACAGCTTAACACCTTGCAACTTTATGCATGCTGGCATCAAAAACATTTAACCCATCCCCTGTGAGGAGCAGCATGTTCAGAAGGGGTGAGGGGAGGAAGGTAGGGTGCTTACACTCACCTGCTGGAAAGGGTTGGGGTATCCAGCACTACAGGTAATGTAATAGCGGAGAGTATCTGCAAAGGCAAAAGAGGAGAAAGTCATACTAGGTATGTTGTTCCAGCTTTGCAGTGTTTTACGACTGCCAAGGGAGGAGTTAAGTTCTGAAAGCAACACACAAAATGAAAATGCAGTATAAATGGAATCACTTCCCTCTCTCCGTGTAGGATTAAGGGGCATGGACTGCACTAGAAAAAGGGATGTAAGCTGCATTTGGGGATAAAAGAAAGATTTGTTTTCTCTTTGTTTTCCCCCTGCAATTAAGACTACTACTTCCCCCTACCACTCTTGCACCCCACCCCAACAATAAAGCAGCATGGGGCTGCCCCACTTATAATAGCCAGGGGAACCATCAAGAAAAGTTTTATTCAGAAGTCAGCACTATTCACAGTATAACCATACTATCAGACCTTAGTCTAGGAGAAATCCAATGGGATGTTCAATTTCTGCAACTTCTGAGTGTCAGAATACCATTCTACACTCACTGAAAGCAATCAGAGGTAGAGACTGCTGTCTAGGGTATATAGCAATGAGACAACTCAACTTTCAGCCAATTCTTTTCACCAGTTAGGTCACTAAACAGCCACAGAAACATTGGCACAGGAGAGGTAGCAGTGGTGATATAAATACAGGCTGCTAACAAAAATACCTGTGAAAGCACACCGTTGGGCCAAAGGAGGTGCAAACACACATCCCTGTGCTACCACACAATGCTGATATGTACCACTTCCTAAATATACAAGTTCACGTGTTAAAAACAAAAACAAAGAACAAAAGAAACAAAAACAAAACAACAAGAAAAAACCTTCACAACTGGGGATTCTTCTGTCATACTCAAAGGGGAGACTGGTTTTAGGCAGTGTTCTGTAGAAGAACATAAGAAAGCCCTCCTAATTCAAGAAAATAACTTACTAACTTTCAGTAATATTTCCTAAAAACGCTATCACTTTGAAAGCAAGCAACATAATGGAACGTGCTGGGGAAAGAAATGAATGGAAAACAAGTTCTTGTCTTTCTGACATGCATTAGGGATGAACAAGTAAACAGCAGTCTGTTTTCTGATGGATGTCATTTGCATGCAATTAGATTTTAATTAGAAGGCTTTAGTTAGACTACCTAAAAAGTGCATATAATTTCCTTTGCGTCTTTTTTTTCCACTTGTGCTAAAAAAGTATATTCAATATTAAACCAATTCCACAGACTTGGTCATGAATGAAAGCTCTTACCTTGTATTAGGATACCAGCAGCAAGTTATCTGTTCAAGGGACCTCAGATCATTTGCTGGTAACATCCCAAAAGCGGGTCTTAACACTATCAGTAATCGCAGTACACTGAATATGTACTCATGTTTATGAGTACAGATAAGTAAGACTGTTAAAATGCTCTGCTAGCAGCTTCACCTACTTCCAGACTTGAAGACACAGTTTCGTTTCTCCTCATTCAGATGTGCACGAAACCTGCCTGGTGCCCTCATGAGTTCTCCATAATACTACACCAACTGCCTGGAGGAAGTCAGCAAGCACGGATTACAAGTATCAGGCTTTCCCTTGCCATTCTCAATAGTACTATAGAGGGAAGATGCTCTGTGAAAGAGTTATCGTCCCAATACCTTTAGATTAATTCTCAAACATTTACAGTTCCTCTTGAGATGAATGGGGGCATGTCAGCTCAGCAAAATCAAGGGTAAATTTTGCTCAGTGAAGACAACAAAAGCTCTAAAACACATACACTGCCTTCCCCCCCTCTCCCAACGCCTTTTTTTCCATTCCCTTTAATCTTCTATCCGTGACTCTCGGTAATGCATATTCCAGGTTGCAGAGGTATGCTAATCAGTCCCAACTCAGAAATCAGTAAAACGCACAACCAAAAGCAAGCAGAGCTGTGAAGGAAGCAGACGTGACTGTATCCCAACTCTGCTGCACTTCCCATAAATATTGAATGCACCTTTCGGCAAGCCAACGCACTGGAGACCGAGTGGTGCAACACAGACCGTCAGCTCCTGCACGCTGCGATGCAACCTGACAGCTGTTATTTATAATTCATTAGCCTACTTTGGGGCAGCTTCTGCCAGCTGCTCCATCTCCCCCCCACTGGCTCTTTCTCTGGGATGACTTCTGCCTCCCCTAAACAGCAATTAGCAAAATCTGAGCTGGTAGGAGGGCAGCAAGAACTGCTTTGTGGGCCTCTCTTTGAGCAGACCACACAAACTACTGTACACAACTACTGTGCTAAGGAAAGGACTGCTCCTCCCAGGCTTGTAAGTCACCCTAACCTAAACAGCTAACGAAAAATGGATTAAAGTGCCCCTGTGCTGAGAGAACAGCTTAGCAACAGCACTCCACAGCGTCACACACAACTCTGATGTCATCACCAATTTATTTTAAACCAACAAACCACTAAAAGTTTTGCATAGGCTCCCACAGTGGTATCAATTTTACATAACCTTTATAAGTGCATTAAGGTGCATGACATACTGCTAATGAATGGAGCTATGGTTCCAGAAATGTTTCTTCAGGGTGTTCTGGATCACCCCTGGTGGGCAGATTACAGATAAGAGTTCCCGATATCATCATAGTTTGCAACTTGTAAGCCCAGAATCAAAGATTGCTGGTTACAAGTGAAGTAAAAAAAGCAGAACAGTGAAATAAGTGCTTCCCTTGCTTCACTCTGGAAGGTAATATCAACAAGGCTTCACTGCGGTAGCACCAGCATTGCAGCTGACTGGTGTGACATTCTGTACATAAAATGTGTTTTCCAAAATGGCAAAGCCAGCAGGAGCAGCTTTCCCCCACACTGAACACAGTGTGTTGATAGCTGTGGTGCTTTAAAACTAATGCTACAATAGGCACTGAAGCTGCCTTAAAGTTATCCTGTGCTGTGAAGCCTGTAAATTAAGAGGAACGTGAGCGCTGCCTCTGTACCACCAGGGTAGGAAAAAGGAAAGAGCAGGAGGCACCTTCACCAGTTTTAATCCCAGTGGAGGCTGTCCTATAAAACAGCAACTCTCACATGTCTGTCCAGAAAACAGCTAAACTAACCCATCATTTGTACTCTGTTAACAGCTCCAGGCAATTTTTTCCCCCCCCTATAATTATCTTTCTGTTGCATTATCCTCTCAAGGAAAATTCCTGAAGGCTGGATCTGATTTTTGAAGCCAGCCTTTAGGAGATCTAGTCTACAGGAGAAGGGTTAGGTAGGGTCATGGCTGCAGCTGCTTATGCCTGCTGTTGCTAGCAGCAGGCCTCCTGACCCACTCTCTCAGTGCACAGGCAGTGTGGGAGCAGAACGCATGGAAGGGAACTATCCAAAATGCTTTATTTTTGTAAAGTCTGTTTTTCCTAGAAAGGAAAGTAGAACTGCCTACAAAAGACAGCTTCAGCTGCTAGAATCTACTCATTGCTTCTGCAACCATGGAGACTTACTATTCATTTCTAAGCTCAGCAGAAACGTGAAAATGGCATTATGCACCTGCCAAAAGGCAGCAAGAAAGTCTGTAGGGTAAAGAGCACTCAGAAAAAAAAATCCTGGTTTACAAAACAAAACCCACACCTTGAACAGTTTTTCCAAGCCATTCTTTTATCTCTACCCAAGTGTTCTCTAGCCAGCTTGCACTTTACATGTACACCCAGATGAGACTGCCTCTGTGTTCAGTCATCAGAGGAAGTTGAACTATATGGCCTGTGATATCAAAGAGGAAGGAGACTCTTCTGGCCAGATTTTCTTGCCCACTAGGAGTTTTGTTTTCCTAAGGCGAAGGGATGTATCTGCATACCAGTTACACTTCTCTTATATATGCTGCTGGTACTGGTGAAAGCAGGCTGACGTCATCATGACTTTTCAACAAAGAGCTCATAGCCATCCCAAGTCCTCTCCACACAAAGCTTTCTGCTCATCAGGAGCCTAACAAAATCATGCAGGAAAATACAGCTTAACTCCAACATCAGCTCAGCACGAATCTTGAGAGCGTCTCCTTGGACAAGCTGTTTTCTGCAGTGCCCACTCAGCCCAAGTAATAACAGTGTTACCACCACATTCCCACATGAGGTTTCATCCTGACCTTACTTCTTAGACAGGAAAGAGAGGTGGTGGTGGTGGTGTCAGTCCTCTGGTTCATTCAGCTCTGGGCTTCTAAGATGAGAGTGAATCAGTGAGAGGCCAATTAGGAGGCTACGCACGACAAGAATGCGTGCTGTTTATATCTGAGCAGCTAAGTCGCAGCATCCAGCCTGACAAACTTGGCTGGACTAGAGGTAAAAGGCTCCATTATCCACCCCTTGTGGTTTGCAGTTCCTTCAGATGAAGCGAGCATCTATTCACAATGCAGATTTCTAGACTTCTCCAGAATCTGGAGAAAGCTCTTCCTGTTGTTTAGACAGATTGTCTTTTTATTTAATTTTACTCAATAAGTCATCTGATAATAACATAATATCAATGAAAAAGAATGAGACTAGAAGATGGCCTCCTGCTTTGAAAATAAACATCTTGGCTGCAGCAAGCCTTTTTACTAGCAGCAGGAGCTGATTATACAGCCACTGTTCAACTCCACTGGCTTTATCGCAATTAATGAATACTGGGCAAGTTAGGCAAATATATATCATCCCCTTATGCAAAAAGATTTATGCCGCTCCTCCAGGACACCTGTATTAAGGCTATTTGCCCACCCCAGCACCCTTTTTTTTTTTTTTTCTTTTTAAACGCAGCACATTTTCTCTACAAAACAAGGACATATATCTGCCAGCTAAAACATTACAACAATAATGATGCACTTAATCAGATTATTCTCAGCTCCATTAATTCTATTTAGATTTGCAAACAGCAATTAATATATAAACAGAAATATTAACATACTAGTTGTCCAGTATCCAATGCTGTTATTTTTCTGGGAAAAATACTGTAACCAACAGCAAAAAGCATTGCAAATATGCAAACTTGGGCCACTCAGCGCTAGTCTGAATGCCAGAGCGTAGGGCTGGGAATATTACAACACAACATATCTAAAAACAACAACTAAAAGTAGTGATTAAAGGGAAAAGCTGACCCATCACTGTAAAGCTTCTGATTGGTTTACATTTAAGATTGCTTGTTGATTCTTAAATGTCCTTAAAAGCAGATGACAGCATCCAGCCCAGTATCTTATACCCCAGCACTAGCCAAAAGCAGACACCTAGGCAAGAATAAAAAACACAAGTGCTTTCCCAGTCCAGTTTCAGCTCAAGTGATTCCCAAGGTAAATGTGATTTCTATATGTACGGTAACTCCCAGTGGATTCTTCTTCCATGGACTATCTGAGCCCCTGCTTCAACTCACACCTTCTCTTAGTGATCTGTTTTCTGAACCGATTAACTCACAGTAGGATGCGCTCTGGTGAAACTAGTTGGAGCTATCTTAAAATGTTTCTGCCTCATCCATCTACACTGCAACAAACCAGAGTGTGTGAAGAGTCCATGCACAAGAACCGGGAGCCTTCAACAGGGCAGCTTCCCCTGGGAGGACAGCACTGGTTCTGGCTCTCAGCTGCCTGCTTTGCCTCGTCAAGCTTGTCCCTCTTGTCGTAGATAATGGCTCAACTGACCACAAAGCAATTGCCACAGTTTACAGCCAAGCGTATTAAGGGATATCAACTCTTATTTCAGACTTTAAAAAACATCTTTAGAAGAGCTGCTATTGGGATTAAAGTTCCACACCACAGTCCTCATATTGTGGTTTTCCTTCCTGCTCAGGTGCACAGGATGCTTCCATACACGGGGGACCAAGAACTATTTCCATAGCTTCCTGACCATAAACTATAGCAGAACAGCAAAAATTCACATGGGAAGGCAGAAAGTTTGATCATCTCCCCACCAGCTGCCTAGTGTGATGGCAGAAGTAAGACTGACTTCTTTCTGAAAAAAAGGAAAGGCGCTTGTGAACGCTAAATGGCTGCCTAACAGCAGGGAGCTGACACACCAGCAGCCCACGGAAGAGGCCACCCTTCCAACTCAGGCCTGTGACAACACCTGCTCTTCCTCCTCTTCAGCGTCTCACTCAGACCCATTCACTGTTATTTATGGAGCCTCAGCAACTGTTATAGCTGGCAGAGCTGCCAGAACAGAGCCTTATTTCACTCTGGGGAGTTGACTGTCCCTGCTGGGGGAAGCGGGAGGAGGGATGGGAATGCCAGTCCTACAGTCACCGTCAGTCTCCACGTGTATGATGGTACTGATGAGTGAAAAAGTGCAGGAGCCGACGAGGATAAATGAAACAGAAAAGTAGCATGGAGGGGAGTTCCTTCAGTTTCTCAGGGTCAACTGAATTGTTACCAAATATACTCCAGAGCTGATTTGGGTTACCGAGTTAATATGGCACACAGCTGGCATTATTGTCACGTATCTCCCCTTGGCCTCCCTGGCCTGTTCACCTCCTTGAACAACAAGGAGCCTAGCTGGTACCTGAAGCCACATCTTAGTCACCCTCACAACCAAGGGAGGATTTTCATCTCGTGCAGTGTTAAACACTCATTCTCTTCCCTTATTGCATTTCTTTGTTACAAAGACCCTTCCGTTGCAAGCTGCCAGGCTCTCTCCTCTCCCTTCCAGGAAATCAATAAATAAGGCACTCCGTGAATAAGCTGCAAGGTGGTAACATCAACCTGTATGTACTTTTATACTACATTCTGCCTCCAGACATATTTTGTATTGCTTCCAATCCCTGCATCCTCAGCCATCACTACATACCCAAATTCCCTATCAGTTATGCAGCAAGAGGCAGCGATTGGTTAAATGCATAGCAATGATCTTCTGTACACAAGGCAAAGATTCACAGATTCCAGCAAATAAGAACCAGCAAAGACACGTGGCTCCTTTTACAAATCAGTGTTACGGCTTATTTGTGTTTTCGCATCACAGAAATATACAGAGGGACTATCAGGGGGAGCGAGGGTATGAGAAAAGGGAAGCTAACTTTGTTAGCTAAGCAGCAAACTCAGCCCTGAAAAAATACCTTTCCTTTTTAGCACTTATCTCTGCTGGCAAGCATCCAACCACATTTTTGTTAAGCCACAGTTCTGAACATCAGTTTTGCCCCTGAGGTCCAAATTGGAGGCACCCCTCATCTCACCAACCACTTCAGTCTAAATTAGGAGTGACAAACACAAAAATCCATCAGTGCTTCAGCTGAATGCCACTGTGATGCAGGCATACTGCTTTAAATGGAATAGGGTAAACAAAGCAATCAAAATATTGCATTTATAATGGAAAGGGAAATTCATACTTCTCTTTCCTGTTGTTTCCGTTCATTTACCCTTTAAATTAGCTTTCAAAAGACTCCTATTTATAACCACCTTTAAGAGACAAGTTGATACATTTTTTTTTTTTTAAACAACAAATATAAAAAATAAACATACTAGATGCTGGAATACAGAACCAAGAGCAAATTTTAAAAATGACAATTCAGACTGCACACTGATACTGCCATAGTTCCATCACTTAAAAGAGGAGAAACAAGACCAAAATAATCCAGGGATTTCTGTTCCACTTTATCAGTTATTTCCACCTAAGGGCTAAGATGGAATAAAGATTCTGAAGGCTCTTCTGACAAATTAAAAATAAAATGTATGTATGCACTTCTGACTGGGGTATAAGTGTTTTTTTTGGGAAGAATGCTGGCTTTCCAGAGCTCCATACACATCTGCTTTTCCCAGCATATGCAGGCTGCTGGGTTCCATACATAGCCACAAATTCTTAGACACTTCCATGCTCCTACGTGACAGCTGGAGCCACAGTACCCTGTGCCAAAGCCAGTCCCAGCACTTACCAGCACTAAGCACTGCATTATCTTCAACCACTTTGGAGACGTAAGCATCAGGGTTAATACAGAAGTCACTGGAGCCCTAGATAAAGGCAAGACAAAAGCGAAAAAGAATATCAAAGAACACTAATATCAAAAAGCAGTTGAGCCAGGTTAACATCAGGGAACCCTCCACTATAGGGATGTTTCAGATGCTGAAGCCTCTCTTCATCATCTCCACCAGCACAGCTTTACACAGTCACAGCAGTGCCGGAGTACAAGCCAGTACACCCCACCATGGAGGAGCTCTGTACTTCTCATAGATGCAAATTACTAGGACAGCTACTAAGAAAAAGATGCACAATAAAACAGGCACAGCATAACATGCATTACTAGCTACTTAATCTTGTGTCTGATAAACCTGCAGCAAAGGGTGAATGGGACTTGGACCAGAGCCACTTACCACAGCAACAGCCAACTCCAGACCCAAGGATCCCCAGCTGACAATCAAGGCAAACACGCCAAGCAAGCACACCCTGGAGGAGACAGACGGCAGATGTAGAAGGTCTGTTTTCAAGCATCCAGATCTTTTTTTTACAAGATGTATTATTTGGAGCCCAAAGCAATTACCAAACCCAAGAAATTAAGAAAAAATTGCATCTTCAGATAAACCATCCCATTTTATACGGTACAGAAAGTGGCAACCAGAAAAGTTTATGTCCAGTTGTTGGTTCCCATGTTTCCTGGCCCTGGGGCTGCAGGGGAAGGAAGAAGAGGCTAGAAGTCTTTAGTCTGCTTCTAGCAAGGAAGCCAAAGGCACAAAGGTACAGGGGTGGCCCAGGGGAAGGCAGATTGGCAAATGAATGACTACAATCCTATCACTTGAACTATTCTCTCTCTGGAGATTACTTTCTAAATTCAAAAGATATTCAGAGAAAAATACCCCCAT
>VXAL01016765.1:34526-85467 GCA_013399475.1 Chauna torquata
TATATATATATAGAACACAATACAACACAACAAACAAACAAAACAAGCATACAACAAAAATACACTGATCCACAGGTGGGCAAATTCCTTCTGTTTCTAGGATAAATGAGGCTGTCTGGTGTAAGCAATGCATTGGCTACAGACAGTTGGAGGGAATAGTTTGCCTGTATTAGGACACCTGACCTTGGTCTCAAGCTGCATGCACCTAAACAACACCTAAGCACCCCACATAGCCCAAGGAGAGAGCCAAGCATCTGTAGGCAAACGGCTTAGAGCACCAGTTCAGATGCCTTCCACAGCCATGTGAGTGCATCTCTGCACAGACTTAAACGTTTCATTCTGACAGCTGGACCTCATTACTGGCAGAAATAGTAGGAAGTGTCTGCTATCAGGCCAAGACAGACACACAAAGCAGTGAGATGACAGAGCAGTGGTCTCATTGACATCCAGCTAGCACACACCAGTGGGAAAAGCTTTTGCACTTCCCCAGCCAGCACATTAGCTCTTCACCTTTGCTGTCAGTATGAATGCTAGAGACATTTAGGCAAAAGTGCTCCTCAACTCCCTCAGGTATGGGAATGCAGACTAATAAGCTGTATCATTTTATGCATCCCTATCTTCAGAGTAAAGGGGTACTGGCTTGCTTTCTCAGAGATGCTTTTTACTTCAGGCTTTGAAATACAAGTAGGTCCCTCCCACCTTCCCCCCAAAGAAAACAACAAAAACCTGTGCATAATCGAGATGCTCTTTATTCAAACCTAGTGCAAGCACCTCTGTGAGGAAGGGACATCTCTTTTCTGCTACGTTTGTTTAATTGAAGACTAGAGCTTTACAGAAATATATCTGTGGGTTTGCATTTTTTTTTTTCTAAAAAGATCTGTTCCTCAGTTTACCAACGTATTTCTGAGGGATCACAGATCCATTCACAGAATGGGGATTCATCTTGCAGAAGTCATGGAGCCCCCCACCATACTGAGCCTTGTGCAGCACTCTGGAATAAAGTGGCTAAATACTTTAATATGCTTTTTACAAATGGATACAAAAATTATCAGTTGTAGATCAGTAAGGTTCTGTGGCTCTGTGACATAAGGACAACACCGCATGGTGCCTTCAGCTGAGCATGGTAATCTGTTCAATGTGACACAGTTGTTGTCTTACTTTAAATGAAGATGACTGGGTCAGTAACTGATTCCTTGGCTAAAAGATCTAAAACTGGCATTTAACCATCTTGCTTGGCTGTGACACATTTGCTTCTCTATGCCATGCGCTCCCTTTGGGGAATGCCTCAATATGAACTTCTGGCTAACAGAGAATGAGATTCTAATTTAAACTCTGGGTTTACCATCTGTGCATACACTTGGACTTTTGTCTGTATAACCTGCCAGGTATGAAGTCATCTGGCAAATAATAAATCTGAATATGCATTCCAATTATTAATGGTATCACCGTGTATGAGGATAAACTCTTGGCTATGTCAGTTGTCAAACTGTCATTATTTTTGTGATACTGGTATCTTTGCCAAATATGCCAAACTAAACCAAGCTTCAACATAGGAAGAGGAATATTTTTTTTCTTGTAATGAGGCCTGAGCATGGCAGCACTTACAGTGCTTTGTAGAAATAGATATGCATTAATAATGCAGTACCATGGCAACAAGACTCCTCCTCATAACTGTACAAACCATTGTGTGTTCTCAGTTTAAAGTGTCTTCAGGTATGACAGCCAAAGATAAACAAGAGCAGATCGTGACACAAAAGACATGCTACCAGGCTGTGTAAACACATGCAACGCTTATCATCCATTAACAAACGCCTTCACAACTGTACAGAATTAAAGAGAGATCTTTAAAACCTGTAAATTTAAGGGAGGATGTTCACATTATTATCTCCCGGTTGACATCCAGGCAAACAGAGACCACAAGTGCTACCCAGCAAAAGGCAGACTGCCCAGATGAATTACTCGTCTTTGATGAGAAAGCAAGGGACAACAGTGCCATTGAGTTTTATAGTTTCTTCCTGTGAACTTCTCTCATATGTAGCCCTAATCCAATTCACAGAGCAATGCTCTACAAAGACTCTCTACATTAAGAGGCAGATTGAAACTGTTCAGCCTCAGAAGTCCTTGAAATCAACTGACAACAGTCTAGAGGTTTAAACTAGTAGGCACTTGGCATTCAGCTGGCCTTCCTTATGTACTGTATGTGGGTCAGGACTTACCCCATAAGAATGGCCCTGGAGTTTCTAATGAGCCCAAAGAGCACCAGCAAACATATCAGAACGTGGAACAGGAGCAGGCCCAGGTATCCCAGCCACCTGCAGCAAATAAAAACACAGTCGGCAAAGGAAAACTGGTGTGTAACAAGCACAGATTAAGCAGCTAGAGTGACTAACGGGAAAAAAATTCAGCCTTTCTTTTCTTCAAGAGCCACCACTATAGATTAATCTCCAGAGAGTGCTGGCTATTTGCTAGGACTGGAATCCAGGCAGGCAAAAGCATTTAAACAACACGATCACCACACACAGTTGTTGAAAAATGAGACTTCTAATCTTGTTCTAGAGTAAAAGTTATATGCAACTGGACACCATTCAGTAAAGAAGCAGCATTGCAGCTTCCTGAACTTCCTAGACATTTGTCAGAAAATGCTTCAGTTAATCCACATGTTTGGACAATGGTTTTCTTTTGTGGAATATACGTGGTGTGATTTTTTATTCAATAACTTTAAAAAAGGAATGCTAGAGTGTGGTGTTAACACAAGGAACAAGTTCAGCTTCCTACTCTATTTAGTTAATGTGTCATACAAGCACTCTCCTAGCACTAGAACACAAGCTACAGATTTTGTACATTAGGAATGTTTGCCTTCAGCTGGTAATTAACACACTTAAGAAAAAAGTTGTTGCCATGCATTTTGATTTAAACTGAATGCAGTTTTGCTGTAAGAAATGAAATCAGCAGAGTGGCCCAAGAGCACCTGTAATAATACACACAGCCATTGGCTCAGCCACCCAGAACATGCGCATCACTGTTGCAAAACAGGCAAAACCAAATGCTACAACCACTCAACCACTATACTACAGCACGCTACACACCTGTACCAGTCATAGAGGTCAATCTGAATTGCCAGCTCCTCCAGAGACAGCTCTTCATTCTTCCAAAAGGGGATCTCAGTTGTTTGCCTGACCAGATCATCCAAGAGGCCTTGCAGTTTCTGGATAACATGCAGGTAGTCTGTCTGCTTTGTGAACATCTCCTCCAGGATGAGCAAGTTTGGCTCCACTGTTTGGTTCAGGGCCACTGCGGTATCTAGTACCTACAGTATGGCAAGGAAAAGAGAGAAAGAAAAAGAAAAAAAGAAAAAAGAAAGAAAAAAAAAGAAAAAGTCAAGGAAGTAAAAGAGATTTCATTCTTGCTAGCAAGTTACGGACAGCTTCCAGATTACTGCTTTTCTGTCTTAAGAGGCTCAGACTGCTTACCCTTCAAAAGCAACCTATAAGCATCTATAAAGTTGATTGTTTGCACAGGAAGTAGTACTGTGATGGTATCTCAGCTGAGCCTTTAACACATGTACACTCTTTGCAGTGTGTTAAACAGGCTCTGCTGCTAAGCAGGAATTCTTCAATCACAATAACCATCCTTTTTTAACCACCTACTATACCTTTACTTTAACATAGTTGAAAAGCCATTTTCCATATCAAGATCTAGAACAGAACAGCACAAACCCAGAACACAGCCACTAGGGCTGGGAATGTTCCCCCCTGCCCCCCGCAAGGATTCATTCATCTTACTCCTAAAACAGGTTAAAAATGGCTACAATTAAGTCTAATGGAGGGACTTTTGTTGAAGGTTATCATGCCATGAGACTAGTACCCGCAGTCACCAAGGTTGCAGAAAGATACCATGAAATCTGAGGTAGCACAGTAAAAACCAGTCGTGCTAAAATGATACACTTTATTAACAGACTTGTCTGCTTTGGCCTGCCTCCATGTCCGTGGAATACAGCTGATCAGAACGTGTTTTTAAACCAAGAACGGTCACAAAAAGAAGACTTCATTTAACAAGCTGTGTTTGCTTTGATATTTTTAGAAGAGCTGAAGAAAGCATCACTTCATTAATGGAAATTTTAGCACTTCTCTAAGCTCAGAGACTAACAACAACAAAAAAAAAAAGAGGCAGAGATAATAGGCACAGCCAGATTCAAGAGAAGAGGTGCCGAGGAAGTCTGCCCATTCCCACATTCCCCATTCGCTAGGGTGCCTCCCCTAGTGCTTACCCGGTCTTGGACACCTGCCACAGTGCGGTTTGCATGGCGTAGGGAGTAGGTGAGCCGGTGAATGCCATCACTAGTCTCTCCATTCCCATAGAAGCCAACAGCAATTCCAGCACTGCAAAGAAAAAAGAGCAAGAAAGGGTACAGTTAAAGCTAAAGGGTAGCAATACAATGCAGTGCTTACCTCTGCAGCGCCCTTCACAGTCACATCAGCTCTTTCCACAGAAAGGGAAGCCGCGTGCCTCCACAAAGAGCAGCTGGGGTAGTCATGCTCCCCAGTAACCACCAAAAAAAAATTAATCTGTAAATATTCTCCCGCATTTCCCATGCAGCCAACAATTGTCTATACGTACAGCATCCATACAATGAACCGTCCCTTCTCAATATGGATGTTTCATTTATGAATGAAAAACTTTTAGAGAACCATTAGAGTTCAGACCAAGCCACAGGCAAGCAGAAATCCAGCCAGCCAAGCTGCCCTCCAGTGGCTCCTGCAAGAGGAACGGGTGCTACCATTGCTATGCCAGGAGTCACATGCCTTCTCTGGATATGAAATACAGTTCGTTTCATTACATTTTTAAGAAAAGGATACAGAAAGCTTGCACTGATACTTGTCCATGGTGGTGGTTCTTCTAGATCTTCCATGCCTTCTTCTCTACACTCTGAAACATGCACGAACATCATCTATCTTGATTGATCTTCCCTTTAGAAACTTTTGTGTTGTACTAATTTGGAGTATTGGGAAGCAAAGCTTAATAACTTACTGGGACAAAAAACTTCCTTATTTTTAAGCAAGTGAATTTCAAGCTCACAGACACAATTCAACTCCAGCTGCTTAGCAAATTACCACCTATCGGCTGATTCGCCAAAACTGTCCACATGTATCAGTCTGCCCGGTTATGAAGTAAACCATATTAGCTTAAGCCTTGCTTACAGGAGGAAGATCTTGTAAATGAGTTACAACCAGGTTATCTCAGGCAAGTCAGCAGTAACTCTTCTATTAAGGCATTGCCACAGGAACTCACCGTTCCTATTCCCAAGCCCATTTTTACTAATAATGGGGGAAAAAAGAACTTGTGAAGGGTTCATACAACTAAACTCAGGGGAATCGAACATTACCAAGATACAAGTTTCCTATTCTCATGTCACATTTGGCTTCAGAGCATCCAGAATCTTTTCTGGGATGGTTCTCAAGACACCAAGGTTGTGGTGCTGGAAAGGTGGTGGTGGCACTGGGGGAGGAGGAAGGGGAAGGGTTTTTTGTTGTTGTTGATGTTTTTGTTTGTTTTAGTAAATTAAAAATTTTCTGGATGAAAGTTTCTTCACAATAACTTTGTGCTTGGGTTATAGCACTGCACCCAGAGGTGATTTGAAGGAGGTGTAAAAGAGGAAGTAAGCAAGCCAAACAACAGCTTTCAGAACAAGGAAGTGCAGTGCCTTTGTTTAACAGGAAGGGTCACAAAAGGACGTGAAGCATTCTTCACCATCACCACCCAGCTGGGAAACGAGCCCAAGCAGGCCAGAGTTGGCTTTGACTAGGTAACAGACACTCGCCTAGATTTGCTCTGGCACATACACCAGTCTGCAGTCCAAAAAACTGTTTCAGCTGTCACCCCTCCCCTGCAGGAACACAGCATCCATCCCTCCTTCCCATGTCTCGTGCACCTCAAAAACAGTGAGCAGAACAATATAGTTCACCTGGCTGCACTTTTTCTTTTTCTTCACATGTGCAAGAAATGGAAGTAAATATCACACACTGGAAGCAGAGCCACTATGAAAATCTGTGTCAGCCTCACACTTTTTCCAACAATCAAATATCCGTAAGTTATAGAGGGCTTGGCCCATAAGAGTCTCAGCTGAAGAGTCTCCCAGTGATGGCAGACAACTACATCACACACAAAGCAAGGTAGCAGGTATGTAAATCACAATACTTAAGTGTTAATACATTAATTCTGTCTCTTCCTTCATGAACACCATTCCTCAAATATTTTCACAATGCCAATGATGCTGATAACGAAAGAGAGAAAAGTCCTCCACATTTCTCCCTCATTGCAGCTATTATTAGAGCTTGATAATGCATGCTTAGGATGCAGGTGGTGGTGGTGGGGATTAACGAAACAAAAAAACAAACAAAAAAACACTGCCCATCCCTGAGAACTGGAGAGATTACAGATCCTGAGCTATGCCACAATAAGACAACTCAGCATCCCATCACTGCAATTACAAACCTCTGGCTTGAATTTTCCCTCATCTTATCAGGGCAAACAAATTCAGACAAACCTTTTCACTGTCCAGAGCAGCAGAAAGCTTTAGCAGTTGTTTTTACTGTCAACATCAAATAAATTCCAGGACATTCTTGACATTGAATATGCAGATTTGAACCCTTTAATTGGTGAGTGATTTTTATTCATCCTATTACAGCCACTAGAATGCTATCCTTTCAAAGGCTTGGTAAGCGCCCAAAACCTGCTGCTTGGTTCCCAGAGTTCCCAGCACAGTAGCATTGTTTTTGTGGCAAAGGCTCAGAAACAACACTCTGAGTGAAGTGGCAGCAGTCATTTTGTCCTTAAAGATGCAATACAGCTCGTACCTTAGCCAGTTTACTCAAGGGTACCATTTATGAAGTGCTACCAACTACAGGCAACTGACTTGAGACTCTTCATCACATCAGAGGCAGAACCAAACCAGCAGCCATCCTCACAGGCTTCCTGCCCAGCACTGCACCAACAGCTTCAGCTGCCCATAACCACCTAGGCACAGCCACTACTCCTGGAAGAAAACACTGCAGCAACAGGAATTGGGATAAAAGCCATTTAATTCAAATAACAAATTCCTCTAGATGTGCATCATTCCAGCATACATTCACTGGAAACTACACACAGCATTAATTATTCCATTACTGCCCAGCAAAAGCCAGCTCTGCATTCACACCCTGCGTAGTAAGAGCTACTTACATGGCCATTCTTCCTTTTAGGAGCAAGCTGTATTGTTTTGTGGCAGTCTCCCTTTCTATCATGCTAGAGTGAGGGAAGCCATCCCTGAAGCCCAGAAGCACATGCTGGTTGCAGCTGCCTGGATCCATGCTGTGACCGAGGCGGGGAGCAGAGCTGAAGGGCAGGCAATGGGGGAACTGCCAGTGGGGGAAGAGAGAACTGCTGCTATTTAGATTTCTGTTTGCATTTGGCCTCATCTAAATCCAACAGTTGTTTCAAATCCCTGCCTACACACACTGGTGTAAGTTGCTATTGTTTAAAGCAGATTTAAGGATTTACACTAGTTTTTAACTACCTTTTATTTGATTAAAAAGAAACGGGCTTCCTTTTATTTGAGTTCACTCCTTTAAAGTAAAAATAGATCAACTTGTCTTAACCCAACAGCATAAGTCCTTGAGGTCAGAGCAGATCCCATGGCTTCTTGGAAGGCTCTGTAGCCTCAGGTACAGCAGATACATCTCCTAATACGTGATGACAAATCATTGCCCAACGGGGAAGCCTGTATTTCTGTCATGCGGCGTGGATACAAGAACAGCATTCCTGAATGACACAGCTTTTTTCCACCCTAGCACCCTCTGGAAGATACTCCAACGCATTTTCAATGCTTCTGTAAGAAAGTCATCTCCACTTCTGTTATTCTTGCTTGTCGCACTCCCCTCCCCAGCACACACACACCTCAGCTCCTGAATCCACACCATCCCATCCTCAGTTCTTTCTCCCAGACCTACTTTTGTCAGTCTCCTGCCCCTTCCACTGGCCCTACCTCTCCCCTGCCTTTCTTCTCACTAGTATTTTTAAATAAGAATCTTAAAATCCATCTAACAAGCTCTTATGGGACATTTAAGAAGTTGCTCCTGTTGTTTGATACAGCATTTAAAAAGCCACTTGGCTACGCAGTCATTTTGGTAAGTTTTAGGAAACCCATATATGTTAAGACAAGAAAACAGTGCACTCCTGAGATTAACACTATCATTACTAGTGCATACCCACAGATGCACTCTAGAGAGAGACTATGCATTATACTAGCTCTTCAAAGAGTTACATGACAAGAGACAGAACAGCAGTATATTGTAACTTCTACATATTCATAGAGACAACAGTATGATTTTAATTACTGCATGTTGCGTCCATACATATAAGTATCATTTTTCAGCAAGGCTCATGAAATTCAAGTCTCAAGAAAAAAAACCACACACATTTCCCTCTCTCTTTTCCTGAAAAGCTCACAGCTGAATTTCCCTGAGGACACAGCCTTCCTACTATTTGCATGCAAGAGTTGCATGGGCTTAGGACATCCCATGATAAAGAGATAGAAAAAGAAATCAAGCGTAATTCCAAATTTCCTTGCAATGCAGCCTGCAAGAAACGTTTTCTTGATTACACAAGGTATATGTGAACAGCAGAGCACTGATACAGAGAACATATCCATGCCTGCTGATGGAGAGATCTTCCAGTCACAATACACACACACACACACACACAGTGAAAACCCCTGTGGGCATCCAATCACTAGTCTGAAAAGATGAGCACTAGCCATTCACATCACATCTTTAGAAATGAATAATCTAACTACACCAAGTCATCTTTAATTACAGGAATTTCATAAGGAGAGCCCTTTTTAGACCTCATGTTCTCAGGAGAAATGTTAATTTGTCTGTCTAATTACCACCTTGCACTTTAGCACCAAGGGAAAGTGCTATCAGCACTTGAGAAAGCAAGTTTTCACCATCTAATTGTACTCATTTCGTTCAGGTATCCTCTCCATGAAGCTTCCTACCCACCTTCGGAGCTGATCTCCCTTCTGGAAGTGTTAGAGTGACCTACAGGTATCTGAGGATGAGATGATTTATACGAGATGACAACTCCCCATACACAGAAACCAATCAAAACTAGTAAGGACTAGAAATGAACTAGGTTTTCAAGGAATAATCTAGGCAAGTCCATCCTGGAGCTTTGTGGTTAAAGTAACTGGGAAGACTCATTACAGATATATTTTGCTGGAGAACTCCTGTTAACCATTCCTGCCTTCCTGCTGGCTCAGCATTCTCCCTTTTGCTCAGCAGGAAATTAGGAAACAGGGATCCACAATGACCCAGTACTCAGCAGGATTCACAAACAGCCCCCTGGAATTAACCACTACCTAGATAAGCATGTATTATGCACGGCCGGGCTCAACCAGAGTTAACTAGTTCTCAGCTGGGAAGACAATAGTCCACTTCATGGTACTTGGACAGACCAGACCGGTCTCTGTTTGGATTCTGTTTGAGCATCCAAGCTCCCTATGTTCCCCTTGCGTACAGTGGTGCAAGCTACCTCCCAGGTCAGCCTGCTGCCACAGACAGACATTCGGAATAGCCTTATTCCCTCTCACTGGAACCTAACAGCATCTGCCGGTCTGGCACTTCTGCTGCGTGTCATGCACAGCTAGGATGGGATATATCCAGTTGACTAATCTTTAACTGTTGGTATCTAATTGGGACTTCCTGCTAGCACAGATTAGATTCCTTGCTTGTCGGAAGCCATCTCTGCATTCCCAGCCAGATGCCGGTCGCGGAGCACCAAAAGGCGCCGGTTTGAGTGCACTGTCATGTCCAGCTGCTGTCAGAGGGGCAAAAAACAGACCTCGGCTTCGCAGGAGAGTGTCAGTACTAGGACAGCACCTTCAGCTACCACGGATGGTACCAACCTGCCACCGCTCCGAGCACCAACTTCAGAGGGGAACTTTCAAGAAAGGTGAAAACAAATATTCGTGCAATATCACTCCAGATTCCAGCAGAATCTTAATTTTAAGGGTACTCCTGCATTTAATACTTGCAAAAACAAATGGTACACCAAGGATGTAAACCAATCATTCAGATTTTGAGCAAGACTAAGCCATTTTCCAGCTTGCAGACATGACTAGGAGTTGCATCAAGCTGACCAGAATTTAAATGCTGACCTTCCAACTTTAAATTGTCTCATGCACACTTTGGGACATATGCAGAATGCCTCCTTCCCACCCTGCCTACAATTAAAAGCAAACAGAACTACCACACACCGCAGCAGCTGTCTTGGACACAAATGCTGCATAACAATAGCTACCAAGAGCCTCTAGCAGCAACACCACTATAAATAGCATCAGTTAGTGCTTCTGTAAGAAAGGGTTAGGACCACAGCACTTTCAGCAGATTGGAATGGATGCAGCTGAAGCTCTTGAGATCACTAAAAAGAAAGGTGTCTGAGGTTGAGATTTCTTCTCTGTGAGTTGTTCTCTAGTTTGCCTTTCCATTCCAGGCACTTACTTGCAATCAACAAAGCACAGAAGAGCTCCCTGCAAAGACAGGACTATTTGCTAACGCACTAGCTCTCCTCCAAACCACCGAGCCCTGGCTTTTACAGGCAAATCCATCCCCAGGCTGCTAAACTCACAACATAGTAATGTCTGCTCCGTGGTGTTTGTTCCAGTACTCTAGAGGTTTTCTAGTCTCTCAAGTATTTGCCTTGAAAAAGCAAATACAGAAGTCCATTAATAGTATGATCTAGCCCTTGAACAGCTAAGCTTGGCCTTCAAGGAACGTGTTTGCCTCCAAAAAGGTGGTGGATCTAGAACGTGGTCTATCAGCGGCTTAATAGAAAAAGTGAGCCATGAGACACAACAAAATACATTTGTCTCATTGTTACCTCCTTTCTGAACAGGGGACTGCTCTCAGAGCTGCAGAGGGGCAACTCAGACCACCTGGACTCTTGGGTAAGAGTAGCTGATGCTTGGAATTGGCACAAAAACAAACAAACAAACAAAAAAAAAAACACCACCACATCTCACTGCTCAGTGCATATGTCCATGGACCCCAGAGAACTCATTCTGCCCAAGTCAAAACAGACTAAGCCCAAAGTTCTTCTTTTTGTAGAGAAGTTTGCAAACATGTTCCTGCTTTCGAATGCTCCATTTCTAGGAAATGGGATCCTCGTCTGTGTTGATCAAAAAAAAAAATAAAACAAAACAAACCACAGAACACAAAATGTAAACTCTCATTTTAACTTCTTCTGCCCATGTTCTCCACCAGCTACTTAACGTCTCGTGTTTTCCAGCAATACCTCCAAGAGTGTCCATTGTTCAGTTGTAACATGAAACATTGCTGACACTAGCAGCGTTGCTAGCAACCCTTGGATAGAGCTCTGTATATTAGTGCAGACAATGAGATGCAGCAGTGCCTTACACAGGTTACAAGATCAGAATGTCCACATCCAGCCAAATACCAGTACTTCCAAACCCAAAAGAATGATCTGTACCTCTTTCTTCATAATCTACTCTCCGCCATAGTCTTTCTTTTTTGGACGCCAGACTCTAAGAAATCCCCATCTAGACCTGACAAACACCTGAAATCTCTATCCATCCTACTTAAGTGTTAAGCTCCCGAGGACGCGGTGTCCTTGATTTACCACTCGCGAAGTATCAAGAGCAGGCCACTAGCTATTCCTTTTCACATCGCTCAAACCATTAGGCAGTTCAGCAAGTGGCAGAGAGGAAGAAAATGCATTACAGACACTTAAAACACACACATACCAAGCGGAAAGAGGGATTACTGCCAACATTTACTAACTACAGGCGCAGCACACCAAGTACAACAATACGCGCGCGGCATTCACTGCCCCACGCAACAGGCGAGGTCCCCCGCGGGCAGCGCAGCACCCTTACCTGCACACCAGGGTTGCGATGATGACACACCACGCTGTACAGCAGCAGTCAGCGTTTAAGTGTTCTTCACTCTTCCGATGGCGGCAGCACAGCCAGAAGGAGTAGAACAAGAGGAAGAGCAGGTCCAGAGCCAGGCAGGAGAGCGCGATGCCACCCAACAGCAGCAGGGCCTGCGGAATACAAAGCCGGCCGTCACGCGTGACCACCTCGCGCCCACAGCGGAGGCCCAGAGCCAGGGCCCAGAGGTCTGAGGACTCGGCCGTAAGACAGCGCTGACGGCCAAACTGGAAGACTAGTTGTTTGGTACGGGTTTTGTTTTGTTTTTAAAAGCCATAAACAGGAGGCTTCGAGCCTCACTTTCTCCCTTCCCTTCCTCTANCTTTTAAAAACAAAACAAAAACCCGTACCATAAACAGGAGGCTTTAAGCCCCACTTTCTCCCTTCCCTTCCTCTACTAGATGAAACCACCTTCTGCCTCTGAGCCACAAAGAGCTGAGCCATTTTGTCTACCCCGGTCTGCAAACAGCCTAAGTGAACCAGGGAGGGTTTCCTCTTTACTCCAAATCAGAGGTCAGCAGATTTAAAGAGGAAAAAATAAATAAGTAGTTCAGCCAGCTGCCGTATCTGTACAGTTCTTTAATCCTCATGAATAAATATGCAGGCTTATTCATTAGAAAACCAAGTGCATGAGTAGGTTTGAAAGGGGGTGGAATTTATTATACATGCATGAAATTGAATTAAAAAAAAAATCCCCATGCAATGCTTCTATTCTAGGTAGACCTAGAATAAATGCTAAACCCTCCACATACCATCCACATGTATAGATGCAGCAAAACTAATGCAGAAGCTACAGATATACCAGCTTGAAGTAGTCACAAGCTTAGGTACTGTTACACCTATTACTCCTAGGAAAGGAAAGCAGTAAGTGTTCAACTCCATTCCAATTTATTTTTATTCAGAAAATCCTGGCCCAAACCCAAAAATGCAACGTAATTTTGTTAAATTAAAAAAAAAAAAAAAAAAATCAATTCTAACACCAAATCCAGCCACTTTCTCATGTGAATGAATGAAGTAAAAGGATGTTATTTTATCCAGACGTGCTTTTGGGTAAACCCTTGCATAGTGGTGACAAATGCCAATGCATCAAAAATGGCTTAAATATCTGCAAAGGACCTAAGTTACCTATTGCTGTCCCAATATTGAAAAGGCAAGCATAGACCTGTATCAGCTAACACAACACAAAGGTTTAGGCTTTTTAAATCAGTATCTCTTTTCTTCCCCATGCAGAAATCCTTTAAAACATTTATACGCTTCCTTCTGATTGAAACAACTGCCTCCTGGTCAAAGAAGTAAAAGAAAGAATGCCGCAGTTGCCGCAAGATTCTCAACAAAATTTGTGAACGTGTCTCTAAGGGGGACTGGTAGCAAGTTCCTCTTCATAGGTTTTTCTCTCCCTTCCTTCCCCCCAGCTTGCACCATAGGTACTCCCAGCTGTGTTTTAATTCTGGCAAGCTATGCAAGCCACACAACACTTGAACATACTTCCCAGCCAAGCAAATGTCAGTGCTTACAGTCTGCAGTGCCCATCAACCATACATAATGAGATTCGCACCAGTTAGGGCTCTTTGCTGCATAACAGATATCCCATGTCGTCGCGTGCTGCGTGCTTTCACAGCCTGAAGAAACTGACCCAAAGCTCGCTGAGTGACAGGGGGAGTTACAGGAACGGCTTTCCCAAACCAAACAGCTGAAACTTTCTCCCATTGCAGAAACTGAACTTTGGGATTTTTAAGAGAGAGAAGTGGGGCTGGAAGGGAAAAAGCACTATCCCCCCTTCCCATGATTAGGCCAGATGCTGTGTGCACTGCTCGAGTTCCTGAGCACAAAGAGGCCTTCGAGAGGGAAGCTGCATTTGGAGACCCAAATTCTCCCACTTCTGAAGGCCTGCCATGTACAAGCACTCAATAATAATTTAACCAACACATTCAGCGTACCAAAGCTCCTCAGGGATAGTGGCTATTTTTTAAACACTTCAGGCTGCTGTAATGCAAAGCTTTCTTGCACTGCTTGCCTGCACTTCTTCACTCACACCCTCAGCGCTCCTCACACGCTAACGGGCATTGCTGCTGGAAAGAAAAACCCACTGAGAAGGTCCTCCCAGAGATTCTTTATCAGCAAAAAAAAGTCACACTGCTGTTCCAGGTGTAGAGGAACAGCCTCCCTTTCTAAAAAAAAAAAAAACAAACACTGCCATGCACCAGGCAAGTGACCTGAAGCTCTCACTTTGAAGGAACGCTTTAATATATGCTTCAATGTAAGCTTTTAGCCAAAAGGAGTTGGCTGGCCAGTACATCAAGATCTGCATCTCATTTTCTAGAGAATATTTGTTTTCCAGTAATGGATACGTGCCATGACAACAAGTGAAATCATCCAGCAGAGCAGTTATTAATCTTTCTGACTGATGAGTCAGTTCAGGACCCAGAAACTGGCTGGCAGCGAAAGCCTGGTCACAAGCAAAGATATGCCTGTGCCTGCTTGTCAGGATTAAGTAACAGTATTTAAAAAAGGGGGTTGAGGCTGGATAAACCTTCAGACACTTTATCCTGCAACACTGAATCTGGGACTCGGTTATCCAAGGCCACATTATCCCGAGTAAATGCAAAATTACACACTGGGCCTTTTGCCACAAAAGAGCATCAATTCGTCTTCGAACATTTGCTGAACTATCAGAACCTTTATAGCATATGATGCATGAACTGCCCTTACAGGAAAACGGAGACAACTTAGAGGAGCAACATTTTACCACTGTGCTGACACTAATGGCAGAAGTGGAGACAGAGCAGTCCCTGAAAATGAGCGTAAATCCAAGTGGTATCAGCCGCACTGGCAGGGGATGAAGCTACAGTGTTCAGAACCTCTTTCAAAATAAAAGTTAATAGCAATACACAGGGAAGTAACCATGAGCAGCACTGCTAGCTTGGAAAGGCACCATGAAACCTGAATACGCTTGGTCTTGTGTGTGGACTGTGCTCAACAGCCTGCTGCAGCATTAATAGCTTTTCTCAACCCCGACTGTGTTGCCAGGATTCATGGCATTCACCCTCTCAATGGGAATAAGAAGCCAGAAAGGGGCAGAAAACATCTATGTTCCCACGCACAGAGAGGGGCACCATCACAGTAAGAAATACAGATCATGGCAAAAGCATCCCCCATGAAAATACCCCAGGGCTGGTTAGCTCTGTTGAAGCAGGAGCTTTCACACAGTATGAGGGTACCTACGGGTGCTGATATTACGCCCAAGGACATATATGCAGATCAGCCTTCAGTACAGCACCATTCGCAGTCTCCAACATTGATTCAACCAATACACAGACTTGTCTACTGGACGAAAAACTTCTACACAAAACAGCACATTTCAGCTCTCTCAGACCACAGGTTCCCAACTGTGATCTACATCATTAGCTACGTGAGTACCTCTCTGATCTCTGTGGTCCTGGAAGGCTAATTTCTGCTGCTGAAACTGCACTTAAGGGACATATACTCCATTCCATTGTCCCCCAGCAGGAAGTGCCCTCACATAAGAAACTGCAATCACAAATGTAGTCAAGAGAAGTAGCAATCTACACAACATGAGAAAAGGGATATACAAGATACATTTGAGCATGTTTCCAAATAAGGGAAATCTCAAAAGAAAAAAAAAGAAAAAAAAAAGAAGCATTCTGATGCAGCAGGTAAATGTTGGATTGCACTCACATAAGTGTCAAGGTTTAGCGTTGCCTGAAGTGCTGCAGGTCCGTCACTTGACTGTACAGGAGTGCTGGCTTAGGGGCTCCTTCTCCTCCCACCACCACCTCCCCTCTGCCACGAAGGTTACTTGGCACAAGAAGTCCTGGCAGCAGCACCAGGTTAGAAAGTTGATCCTGAATACACACGGACTCAAAATAATCCATGTGTTTATTAAGTACAAGTTTTACCAATTTCGATTCTAACCAACTTCCAATTACCATATTTCTTTGGCCTGAACTGTACTAACAGCAGTACGGCATGGTGAGCAACTATTCACATGGAATAGATGATAGCTATTTCTGGATAGCATTGCTATTTTACTACTAGTCATAAAGTCCACTAAAACCTCAAGAAGAAACTTGAGAGGAAAGCTGAAAGTCTTCAGGTGGTTCCCAAAAAGCATGCAGTTTTGCTTTTAATCTTCCACCAGTAACTTAAAAATTATTTAATCTTAAACTTTGTAATTTCAACACACAGGACAAAATATAAAATCCAACAGCTATAGCTTTTGAGCATCTCAACAACACAGCTGTCTTAATCATTGCCAGATTGAGAACTGTTTATAGTTTTACCTTAAAGTTAGCATTTGCTGAAAGAAAGCTTTCCATTCAATCTGCAACTAATGTTCCTTCTGGATTTCCATGCACTGACTTAAGACTGTGATAATAAAACAGAGAGAAGAGGTTAAAGGAGTGTGGGAAGAGAAAAACGTTCACCCAGAAGAACAAATGAAGCAAACTGGGCTGCTGCCAAAGCAGCACTCATCTCTGTTTATTCCATGAAGGACGGAAGTCTTAACAAAAAAAGAAACTGCTGTGGGATAGTGTCATGCCCACACTACTTTCTACACCTCTTTTGCAGACCTCAGGACATCTAAAAGAAGCTTATGTACCCACAGATGATAAATAATTGTGTCCTACCAAACTGATCTGTGTAATACTGGCAACAGGAACAACACATTCTGACCCCTCATCAACATGTTCTGAATGGGCTGAGACTTCAGTGACTCGATTTTCATTTCATCTCTCTTCTGGTGAGAAGTGCTGTATGTGGTGTTTGTTGAGATACTTAAGTGTCTCAGGATGTCATTCACCCCACAGCCTCTACAGAAGGATGCAGACTTTCTAGGGAACACAGCCAACCATGTACTGGCAAATCTAATTGGGGGGTGGGGGGGGGCATGTGGAAACCACTACTGATCTCAGCACTAAACCATCCATATCTCCTCTGCCTGGGGGACAGGCCTTCCCAGGCCAATTACTGTATCCAACACAGTAGAGAAGCAAGGCTGGGCAGAAAACGTGCTGTGGAAGAGCCTTTTCCCACGGTACTGAGACGCGTTCTCCTTCGTTAGGGATCCCTCAGCAGTGAGGAAGAGCACCATGGAAACAGAGGACAGGTTCCACCGTCTCATCTCCTTATACAGACATCTCCCAGGAAGAGCACGCTGTACAGAAGTACGGTAGATTATAGATATATGTGTTAAGAACAAGTCCACACTGGAGCAGCAATATAGGCCAACACTTTGCCTTTGGCTTTTTTTTGGCTATTGGCTTTCCTTCCTGGAAAAAATGAAAATGCCAAGGATTATGTCATGCTTTTTTTTTTTTTAAATGACCTGAGGACAATACACCAGACACTAGAATATAACAGATCTACAGCTGAAACATCTAACATGACTAGATAGCTCAAATCTATTTAACCAAGTTGGTTAAATAACCAAGCTAGTTTCCTTAATGCTGAGAAGCAATCTACATAGGCAAGGGCATTCCAGAGTTAATTGGAATTAGAGCTATGATCTAAAGCCACTTTAATTACAAACGAGCGTTCACATAGGGGTTTAATGTAGTTTAACTAGAACAGTCTTAATTCAGTACAGTTTAATTCACTTTAGTGCATTTAAAGTGGTTTAACTAATCTGCTTTGAATTTATTCCTCCAGTTAATTCAGATTAATTTCTCAAGTGCCCTTGTGCAGGCAATGACTAAGAACAAGGCTAGTTTGATTAAAAATTTATAATCACTTCCTCCATACTAGCATTCTGACCCCTTACTTCATAATTAAAGACTTTCAACACCGCCTTTATATTTGGTACAATTCACAGAAGCCACCAGCACAGAGGCCGAGAAGAGAGAACCTGGCTGACAGTTGGTTTATTGCGATAACATGCAATACAATCATTGCCAGAGCGTGGTCAAGAGCTGTGGTTTAACAACTTCCAGTGCAGGTACACCTACATACCTCAGCCTCCATACGTTGCATGGTGGCAGGTGCTGTAACTCATCAGAGCATCTCATTTCACAAACCAAAGGGAGATGAGAGCACCTAGTAGAAAGGATTTGCTTAACAATTGGGTTGGATTTTTTTCCTGCCCACAAATGCAGATCCAAGCCATGCTAATCAGCCGTGAACATGGGCATCGTATTGGATTGAAGTCAAATAACAATCCATTAATTCCCTCAGCTGTTACTAACTCAGCAATCTCCATCTTACACAGCAAGGAAACATTCCCAGAGGTAAGGGGGTCCTCTAAATTGGATGTTCTTATCCCTAGTTTCTCCATAATGCTGGCTGAAAACCTCTATGCACAACAGCGATGAAAAGAATGAGACACTCACCAAATTCAGTTTCCACTGACAGGTCCCCACAGACTAAATCTTTATTAAATGAGGCTTAGCTTAGAACTGGCAGCTTGTCAAATGAGCGTTCTCGCTGAAAAGGAGGATTTCCTTTCTGGGGATTCTGCAAATTCCCTTGCAGTGTTCTAAAAAAAACATGGACACATCCGTGTTCATGCAGGTCTTTGCCCCAAATCCCAGACCAGCAAAATGTGTAAGGAATCCCCTTGGGAACAGGCCTTCAACTTAGAAGTTTACTCCTTCCTAACACTCCCAGTCGGATAATGTTAAACCTATTAGCTAGCTTTGTTTAAAGATGAAGATCAAATAAATATTGGGACTATTAAGGTGAAGAGCAGCAAAAGGAGCACCAGAAGAACGGAGCGGCTGTCCCATGCGGCTCGCGTGCACACTTAGCTTGCCCCGCTCACCTGTGCCAGACCAGCACAACTTCTCCAGCCATGCCTTTCCCACAACAGATTATCTCACACATTCCTGACCAACAGTGGTCCCTCTACTCAGCCTTTTAGAAGCAGCTTTATTTCCTTGCTTAGAAAGCTGTATCATCCATAAAAGTCTTAAAACCCAATCGCCTCACAAGGTAATTTTCCAGCAAACTAGATAATGGAAAGAAACTCTCTGCTACAAAGGCAATATGAATTTAATGCTCCTACAACTCAGGGATAAGCAAGCACTGCCTGCATTACCTGGCTCAAGCCCAAGTGCTGTAAAAATTCCCATGCCAAGACAATCCCCAGCCCCAGCTCTGCTCTCGCTGGCCTGGATCTCCCTGAAGGAGAGATGCGGCACTGCCAAGCTGCCTGTTGCACGCAGCCAGGGACCAGGGGATGCTTGCACAGCTCAGCACGTGACCTCGGCAACACTAGAATATTTTTAAAAAGGCAGGAAATGCTTAGGCCTGCAGCCCAGTGACTTAATCCAATTTCCCTCCATTTCCCTCCCCCCTCCGACAACGTGGGCTCTCAGACAATGCACTTCATTTAGAGGAAGAAAAAAATAAAAATCTCACACACATCTATCCTTACTCACTATCAAACAGTGTTGGGACACCACATTTTTTACCTATCTATGCTGACCACGCATATGGGGGAGTGGACACCGACACTCAAGGATTTTCTTTCACGCCTCCATCTGTAAGGCGCCTGTGTTTTACTGCAGGCTACCAGCTCTCTCTAGCTACTCTTTAGCTGTTGCTGTTTCTCATTCGATATGATTTGAAACCCAAGTATTCATGCTGCTCCTGTGAATTGCAAGAGTTCTGTAATAAAGATAGGCTGTTTCAGTAGAGATGATTACGTGCACCCCCTTCTACTTTCCTGTTCCTCTGTAGGACCTAAAGCCTGTCCTTTCCAGGACTGGATAGGGAATGACGTGGCACTGGTTTAGATTAAAAGCCGTATTTAGGATCACAGCAGCATTACTTGTCCTGCTTGATTGCCTCCTCTTAAAACAGCTACCCAAAGCAGAAGAGATCAGCCACTACAGTTTGAGCACGGAGCTGTCCTCAGCTCTGACTTGCAGAGCAGGAGAGGCCGGCAGGGAGGTTACTGCAAGCTGCTCGAACCATGCAGAACCCCACAGCAGCCAGCCATCAATCTGCTTTTAGAGGCTTTCGCACACCGGTTCTGTTTGGAAGAGGAAACACAAAGCACTGGGGAAGGAGAACGGAAATGGGAAGAGCTACCCCTAAATGGAATGGAAAACAGAAAACTTATCCCACTTGTGGAAACTTTGCCCAAAGGAACATCAACCCATCAACAGGATAAGCCTATACCACCATCAGGGACAGCAGTTTCCACAAGCATGACAGCTGTAGATAACATGGTTGATTCTGTTGCATTATTTTGGACTTGCTGGATTGTCTGCAGTGATTCAGTATCACATCATATGCATTAGTTAAGAAACTTGAATATCTTCTTTGTCCAGCAAAAGTTCTTAATAGCATATGCATCCAGTTGCATACAAAGCACGCACAGACATACAGGCATAAGCACTCTTCCTTTCATATTTTGCTGGCATCTTCTCTGTGCATCTCGTGATTTGCAGACACATTGAAGCAGGGAAAAACAGATCAAGTATGGCCACTTCCTGTCTACCCCAGAAGATTTAAAAAAAAAAAGTTTCCAAATTTGCCTCCAAAATTTCCATATGAAAGAGGTTTATTTTAACAGAAGGTATTTTTAACAACTGCACTTGGACTGAAGTGATTCTGGAAAGTCAGGCAGGCTGCTTTTTATATTTTTCCACTACTGGACCCTGCACAGCACCTCATCCCCTTGGTGACATCACTGCAGCTTTCCACCTCCAAATAATTTTGGTGGGACTGGAAGCACGATTTGATAAAGCTCACTGATGGGACACAAACAGGTACAGAAGCTCATTCGCACTGGGGAGAAATGGCTCATTTTTAAGGAGACTTTTCAGGGTAGAGCAGTGGCCTTGTGGCAAGACTTGTAACTGATCTGCAAAGAACACTTTTTTTATTTTTAAACAACTATAACTGGAAACAAGGAATTAGTGCTCCTTGCAATCAGAAGGATTGTAAAAGTGTTCTGACTGTACCATAGGAACACAAAGTATGTAGAAACCCAAGAGATACGAAAATATTTAAGACAAATGGAGAAAACATGGTCACTGCTGGGCCAGCAGGGTTGTGTTCTTGAATCATGTGCAAAATGACTTCTTGCCCAGAAAATTCTGCGTGGCAGCATCTCTGCAGGCACCATTTTAATCCCATTTAAGCTTTTTTTGTGTTTTTGTTTTTTTTGTTTTGCCATACATCCACTCCTACACACTGTAAACCATAACATTTGCTGCATTGAACCATAGTGATGCAGAATAATTTGAGAGAGATTCCAAATTGGAATGGGAACTCCAATGTCAAATTGTTACTAATGTTAGACTTGAAAGGCAACTTAAGATGCCTACTAACATTTCTACAACTTGCTTCATACCATTAGCGCCATAAAGAGGTCTTTTCCTAAGGAGCAGCTATCAGGCAAAATGATTAAGCCACCAGTTAAACCATTTTCTAGGGTACCTAAGAAGCACTACCATACACTTTTGCATTTGGGGGCACTTCAGTAAAAAAAAGAAAAAAAAAAGGGAAGAAAAAGGATACTTTCCTGGCTAAGACAACAAATCTACCTGAAGTGGCTTCATAAAGTGCTTCTGTTAGCACTGAATGGACAGGAAGGTAAGTTGCTATAATCGGGCTTCTGCACTTACACATAAGTGATGTGAACGGGCTCAATCAATGCTACTCAGGTGTCTTCACTTGGAGATCCATGTCCAGTTTGTGCTCAGGTTGAGACCTGAGGCCAATCTTCAGAATCTAAAGTGAGAAGTTTGGAACAACAGCAGCAACAAAAAATAACGACAAAAAAAACGGGGCACTGCATTTCCATTTATATTTGCCCCATTCAGCTTTACTGGCATTTCCCTGCCCAACTAAAGCAGGCCAAATGGCCACTTACACCGCAAAAACTTCCTGTAGTTCATAACACAAAATGAGCCAACTACATGCTGAGAAAAATAGTACTCTTGATTACATTAGCAAATGACACTGGTAGAGCTCCCCAGTGGCTGATCTCTGGGAAGGAATAGAGAGCAAAATCAAGGGCAAACTGCCTTAAATCTTTAAAAAGTGACAACCCATTGTGCCATTACCAGCTGTCCATGTGACAGCTTCCTTAAAATAATTTCTATTTGAAGTCAGCTTTAATGCAGTATGTCAGTCATGTGGAGAGGCCACGAAGGACTGGAAAGGGGCAATATCCCATAGGGCTAGCTATTTTCTCCTGTAAGATGGGGAAGGAGGAACACTGACCCCTGACCCATCTATTGACTCTGGACGTGAGCTGACCTTCTTGCATGAACTATGCAAACATGCCATTTAACTGTCAGACTGGCAGTGACAAACAGCTGCCGCACTTCTCACCCTAAATCCACTCCAAAACCTCCTCTTTGTGGACTACCACAGTTGGTTTAAAAGAAAAAAAAAAAAAAAAGAGGAAATCTCTTCCTTCAACTTGAAGCTGTGCATTTCCCTCCCCAAAAAGAGGCTCATTCATGTGCAGGAAACATTTCCATGCCACATCTTCCTTGGTTTTATTTTGTGCTTTTGGGGGGGTTGGGTTGGTTTTTTTTTTTTTTTCCCTCCCCTTTTATTAAAGGAGAAAAAAAGCTCTCAAAAAAAACCTCAGGGACAACAACAACCAATATTCATTATTGGAAACCTTCAAACCCAGGAAAAAAAATACCATAGAGAGACTAACAGAGGAAGCAGATCAAAAAACCCTCTCCAAGCCAGCCAAGACCCACCACAGTCACAGCTGGAGCCTGTGTTTCTGCACCACTGACAAGACTGGGAGCGTCATTAACCACTTCTCCTCTCAGCACTGCAGCCTGCACAAGGGAAGCTACAAAGCTAAGAAAGGCCTCATACAGGCTCCTCGCCAAACGCTGAGAAGGGATTAGGGCCTCCGGCAGCTATGCTGAAGGGAAACGCAATTTGAATAGAGATGCTTTCTTTACAGCTTTTGCCATTAAGCAGTGTGGAGCTGCAGATGGTCTTCTCAGCAAGCAGGGTGAAGTCAGATGCTGCTCCTGTGCAAGCAGTGTTCTGGCAAGTGGTCAGCAAGTCCAGCTTCACCCCTCCGCTTCTGCTGCCCAGTTTTTTTTTATAGTCATGCTACAAAAAGGGGACCACATGCTTTTTATATTCACATCCTGAATGCCATTAATGAGAACAGGGCAGGAGGTAACAGTAAGTGTGCATATAGATTGAAAAACTGCAGTTACAAGTGAAAGATGGTACCACAGCAAGGATTGCAGAGGGCATCCCCCTTCGCAGCTTCAGGTCTGAGCAGCTCTTCTCACTGTTTCTCCATTTCCCAGGGTGGCTGGGAGAAGAGGAGAAATGGTCTCATTTCAGCTCAGCAAAGCTGGTCATTACTAAGGCTTGTCCGCCTGCAAAGCTGAAAGATGTCAAGGGCCACTGGCTTAAAAAAAAGAATTACAGTACTGGCTTTATATCAGGTATTTAGGGACAAATATGCCTCACTTAACTTCCTTTGCCAGCAAGTTTTGGGAATATGTAAGGATATTGGGCTATTTTGCTGCACTAGTAGTTATATCAGTTAAAAGAAGCAAGTATTTGCACCACTTTGTTCTAACAGAATTTCTTGTCAGCTGCTCTACTTTCCCACGACAGATATATCATTTACACTAGAAATCAAAGCACTTTAAAAGGTAAACTAGTGTGCACACAGCCCTCCTTCAGAGATCCTTCTGTCCTGCTCACAGATAGGATTCCTCCCAGACCTTGAGTCCAGCACAGGCGTTCATTCATTCATTCATCAATTTTTCTCAACTGCATTTTGAGATCGATTTTACAGGAGAGTTCCCAGAGCTCTTATGGAGGTTCTGCCTGTGCTGATGTCATGGTTATATTTAAAGAACCACTAAAGTGGTTTATAACATGCTCTGGCAGGACAGTATAGACAGAGCTAAATCCTATTAAGCTACTTAGGTTGCTTTCCCCCCGTAAATTCATTTGTCAGATGCTGGCCCTACACATAGCAGCCAACCAACATCAAACCAGCTTATCAAGAGTCACACTGAAAACACCAAATCAAAAAAGAATTCAGACACCACACACACGAGGAAGAGAAAGTGGGGCAGTGTGCTGCTCCAGTAACCTCCTGGGATCGCAGAGGGTGGAGAAGGCTGGTGATTAGCTTTCCATTACAGTTAGACTGTAACCCACTTGCACACCGTTGGACTTTAACTAATAAAGATACAATAAGAATGACTTTATTTGCATATTGCTTTTGACGTGAGTCAACACATTTTGAAAGGATTATATGGAAAGTAGATGAATGGAAGGCATACCTCATAAACAGAGGTCATACTAATGAGGGGTGAGGGATAACCGGAAAAACAAAGTACCATTTGGCCTTAACTCGCCACCGCAGGGAGGAGGAGGAAAGCAGAATTCAGAGTTGTCTGGTCTCCTTTCTCGGTAACTTGAAAACAGGTGCCACAGAGTCCTGAAAGATTCATTCCCATAAATGTTAAATGTGCACATCTAAAGCTCCAGTTTTACAGCATTCACTCCACTAAGTCAACATGTCACTGCTTCAAGATTTCAGAGAGAAGCCTCAATTTCACAGGTCCCGTAAAGTAATAGAAAACAATAGGCTGGAAGAGACCTCTGGAGGTCACTGTAGTCCAACCTGCTGCTAAAAGTAGGGCTAATTTCGTAGTTAGATGAGGTTGCTCTGAGCCTTGTCCAGGCAAGTTTCAAGTGTCTCGAAGGCTAGAGTTTCCAAAGCTTCCGTCAGACTCTGCTCCAACACTACGGGGAAAAAAAGTATTCACGAGCAATTATACCCAGGTGCCATTTCCCATTGTAACTTATGGTTACTGTTCCCTGTCCTTTTGCTGTGCACATCGGAGAACGGTCTGATGCAGTCTTCTCCAAGCCCCTCCTTCAGGTAGGGAAGGTTGCTCATGGATCCGACTCCTTGCCTTCTCCTCTCCAGGCTGAAGGGGCCCAGGTGCCCCAGCCTCCGTCACAGGTCAGGCTCTGAACACCTCGGTGACCTGCCTCCAGGCACGCTCCAGTCGGTCAGCATCCTCCGGCACCGGGGGCCCAGATCATTATGCGGTTATACAGCATGTACGCTGCCATGTGTAACTGGTGGAGAGCCCCTGCATGCAAAATGGCTGATGAACCCATTTTAGGGCTATTTTCAGCTCGTTTAGCAGGCCAGGCAAAGCACAAGCCTTCGGAGCCCAGGTTTGCCTGCAGCTGCATGACCTACCCCACCTGATACGGTCACGAAGCACCAGGAAGTGACAGCTCTCCCCCCACGCGCTGCAAAGCGCAGGCAGTCACTGTGGGTGTGATAAACGCAGCAAGTTCAATCTGAGACCGAACAAGAGACTCAACAGCATGAACACTTCCTCAAAACAACAAAGCAAGGCAGCGGAGGGCGATGGAAAGGAGAGGTAGAAGGAAGGAAAAAAAAAGAAGCAACGGAGAACTTGCACGCTTCAGACTGAAAGCCAGGCACCTCGGGAGCCATTTGGCCAGCCGGGCCACGTCCACGCTCGTGCTTGCCGCTGGCTGCCGCCCGCCAGAGCTGCGCAGCAAGCGGCCCAGAGGTGGGAGGCTGCCAGCAGCGAGAGCTCCCTGCTCGGCCCCTCCGCGGCAGGCCCACAGCAAGGCGCGACAAGCACAGCTCTCGCTTCGGCCCCGCGGCTCCCGCCCCATCGATCGCTCTCCCCTGCCAGTCACGGAGAGACAGCCAAAGCAGGCAGGACCTCAGTGAATGAATGACAGGGTCAATGCAGAGCAGCCGCTCAGGGTTATTTCTGCATAACCAAGATAGGACAGTCCCATGTTCTGCTTCGTTCCACAGTTCAGCTTTTCCCCGGCAAGCAGCAAGATGGTACTGCAGACACAGGGACGGGTAAGATGTGTGCACTTGTGCTCGTGTCTGAGAGGTCAGAGAAGTGCTGGCACCCAGGTGGTATTAACACTCCTCAAAAGCAGCATTGCACAGAATCAGTGCTGCTCTTGTAGATGTTTCACTCCGTTAACTTACGAAAGCAAGAGAAAAAAAAAGGTCACACCAGGGAATGCTACCCAGCCCTGGCTTTTCTGCAAAAAGGGCTCCAACTCCAGGGTCCAAGACCACACTGACATTTACAAAAAAAAGATCAATGCTTCTCACAGAAGGACAAGCGGGAGAGAACATAGAAACTGGCATCATGTGGAAAAGTAATTGATCCAGCCATTGGGCTTACCACCACCGTAGCCACAAAACAGATCATGAAATAAGATACAGATGTGGAAGAGGAAAACTACTTCTAGCACCTAAGCATGACAGCCCACTGCAGGTGAGCTTGTTACAGCTTTCCTCTAGCACAACCACCTAAGCCAAATCAACATTAGATGTGAGCACACAGAAATTAATCTCTTGGTAAGACAAAAAAAAAATGAAGCGTAGCAATCGGACAAAAAACTCAAATGTAGATAAACCGAATGGTTTGCAGGCTCTAGCACAAAAAAAAACATGGAGAAAGGTCTGTAATTCCTCCAGCCCAGACTCCAGATCATCATCTCCCAGAAGCCATGGGACAGAGTTAAACCAAGCGACAGACAGCCTGCACTCCTCCGCCCCACCTCCCAGCACACGCAGGAGGAGCTCGTCTTCCGAGCAGCCGCTGCTGATCAGGTGCAGCTCTGCAGACAGCCTCTGCTCACACGGTGCTGGCTCTCAGCTTGGAGAAGGAGAAAGACTGAAAACTGAACAGCAAAACAGACAGCCCAGCTTCTACCATTTTTGAAAGAAGGCAAATCAAAGGTCTCTGTCCTTACATTCCCAAGTTGGCCACTCAAAACAAATCCACGGGTCGTGGCAAGGTCTTAGGGCAGCATACTGAACATACGAAGAGTGTTACAAGTTAATGTTTACTACTATAGAGGCCCATAATACCCAAGATCCCAGGTAAGCTACAAACATGTGGCTGCGGAAGAAAGAACTCTGGGACAGGGAGAAGGTGTTCTAGAACAACAGATGCTTTTTTCAGTAGTCTGGCTGCTACAAACCTCAGAAGTCCATTAAATACAACAGTGTCACCACCCTCACCAGCAACGAAAAGCATGTTAGAGGGTACAGAAGCATTAGCATCGCTCTTTTTTGCCATCACCTGCACAGCTGTAATTACAGCAATTTTTTATGCAGCCTAGAACAACTACTCACTTCCCACTATTTTTAAACCAGAAGTCAAACCACTGCATAACTATAATTATTTTTTATGTTACTGCTCCCCTCCAAATTACCTGCCCCTCAGCTGATCAGACTGCACAGAAGCAGATGAGAAGCACTAGCATGAAGTCAGACAGACAAGCTCGGCTCCTGATGATCAAGCTCTGCACTGAAATGGGCAGCCCCGAAGTAATCCATGCTGCCAGCTCTGCTGGGGATCGAGCAAAGAGCAGATTTAAGATCTTAAAGACAAAACCCACAGAATCCCCACACATACACACACCCATTTTTTACTGTAGTTGTCTCAGAGAAGGAAAAAGCTCCAAAAGAGATAAGAAATACAGCATCTTCCCCACACACTTTCTTGCCAGAGAAATGGTAAATACTGCCAGCACACCTAGTACAAAAACGTTTTAAAAGTTTTTGGGGACTGAGAGTACAAATTCATTTGAAAATCTGTCACATCTTTTGTTAGTTCCCTCGAGTTAAGTACAAAAAAAAAAAAAAAACACTAAGTGGAGACATTTGATAAGCAGACAGCTAAAGATTAGATTTCTTCATTATTCAAAGCAGTAGCCAAAATGGTTCATAGTCATTTACATAAGCACAGTTCTTAAGCTTGGAAATTACTGTTATTTCTGCATCAACTTGCTTTTACCTCTACAAAAAAGAGGTATGAAGCACAGGTTCAATGAGTGGGATCTCCCCAGTACTGACAAAGTATTACTTTCCATGTTAACAGCTGCAGCTGTATATGAATGCATTGGGGATTATTCTGACCTTTCTCCAACATCACTGCTGGACATTTAGCAAGAGAAGACAGACAAGAACACCAGTGTGAATAGGTTCTGATAATTCAGTGCTGCAGAGTCGGCTCGCTCTCCCGGGCACCAGCAGTCACTCTGCATGCCACTGGTACAGTCTCTCTTGGCTGTAGACAATACCACACTTTTACCAAAACAGCCAGCAAAAAACAGAGTAGGCAGCATAGCTGCTTCTAACATTTACTCCATCCTGGGTAAGAGGAAGAAAGAAAAAGATATCAAAGTTTTACAGCCTTTCATAAGATGAGAGGAATATGAAGGAAAATCCCCACATCCTCAAACGAAAGTCTGACTGATATCCACTAATATTGAGATGTCTTATTTAAGTAAGCTATCCAGAGGTCATTATCTATCTAATCTGACCTGCTAGAGCAACGAAACCCAACAAATACAACTCCACCCTAACAAGCAAGTCTATTTTTCCTGCTTTGCTTGAGGATCAAAGCTTTTCCCATGACCCCTGGGGCTAAGACCACACTGGTAATGGTTACGATGGGGAAAAAAAGAAAAAAAAACTCCACTTTCAGGACAAATTCAAGCAAACATCAAGTTCAGGAAATAAGCACCATGCAAACCATGTGTTAAACTAGTAATATTGATGGCACAACAGCAAGGATGTTGTACCAAAACCCTGCAACTAAATCAAGGAATCCTCATATTCATAACTGAACTTAAAAGCACTGTCCTCTGGGATACTAGAGAATTTTCCCTCAGAGCTCACCTCATGGACAGTCACGGTGCTTTTCATAATCTCATCCACAAATTCAATCAAGCTCCAGATAAAATCTAATCGAGTTGGGCAAGCTGACTTGAAAAGACAGCCCTTACAAGCCCTTTCAGAGGCGGCCAGCTCAAAACAAGCCTCTGATGTCCCAGGACTCAAGCAGCTGTATTTCAAGTAGTTCATTGCTGTAGGCACCAAAGACCCTCTTAGCTCCCCAGGCTATTTTAATACTCTTTCTAGTGGAGCATTTGATCTCTAGACAAGTGAGGTTTAGTCTTCTCTCCTTGTTGCTCTTATCCTTAGCGATTTCTCCAGGCACAATGGCTCTCCTAGGTATAGGAAGAAGCTGCTACCCAAGGAATTCCATTAATACGATTCCTCAAGCTCAAATTTCCCCCTGGAAAACATAACCATCCCTGAGAACTACTGCTAGCCTGAAGTTATTAATCTTCCCAAAGTAAATAAAAAGCACCCATAGATTGTCAATACAAAGCATTTACATTTAGGAAGAGCTCATCATTCATGTTTAAGACGCCTATCATATGTCTGTCCCTTCAGATGTAGAAATTTCCTCCTTCAGAGGAAAAAAATGTACTCCCATAATAATAAATACGAAAAAAAAGCCCATTTATATTTCACTTCAGACTAAAGCATTTAAAAGTACCAAAATACCTTATGATCTTTAAGGTAATGCAACTCGAATATTGACCTGTATGCTGCTATTGTAAGAACAAACTATTCAAGGGATTTGGGGTTCTAAAGTTAAAGTCTCATCCTTGGAGCCCGGGAATAACAGCATAACTTTTAACTACCACAGGGCAAACCAATGTGATTGGGGTTAAAGAATGTCCAGCTGTATCCCACGCGTTGGCTATTACCTGACTCCAGACTAATAGTTGTGATGCAGATTCAAGGCAAATCTCTCTATGAATGTGAGGGGGGAGTGTTTTGTCTCCGTATTAGCCACAAGTTTTACTAGAACTAAAATCTTACAAGGAGAATACCACCTCCTCCCAACATCAAACTTCCACAGATAACAGGACAGCAAACGCTCCCGCTAGCCGAATTCCCAGCATTTCAGACTTCCAAGCTACTGAACAGATAAACAGAACTAACAAGCATCCTGCCAGCAAGCCACTCCCCATCTTCCTCTTGTTCAGCATGTGTAGCTCAGCTCATTTCCGATTTTAATTTCGGCAGGAAGAGCTATTTCAACCAGAGCACAGAAATAAGATGCCCAAAAACCCAGACTCACTGGCTCTGCATTGCATTAAAAAAGCACTTAGAAAAAAGGTTACTGATTAAAAGGAAGGGTGCCGTTATCTCCAGCATTTGTGCCAAACATTTGAAAGGATGTTCCCTCCCAGACACTTCAGTGTATGAAGTCCAGTTTCTTTCCTTTTTTTTTTTTTGTTTAAGTAAAACCTTTCTAAAACAAAAGGAACTATTTGTTGCTTTGACTGCGTACCCAGACAGCTTCCAAATAAAATATTCCTGCCGTGTCTCCACTCCAGGTTGGTCCCTGGTGAGTATCTCCAATACTTTACATATCAATATTTCTTTCTGGAAACTAAGCTCTAGGGAGAATGAAGAAGTGAAGAAGCTTGAGCATATTTATCAGGCTTGACAGTTTCTCTCTGTATGCAGCACTGGAAAACAATTTCACTGATAAATGGATGGGCTGTAACTAGTCTCACAGCCCTGTATCTTGCTTTCAACCTCATTACTCTTTAAAAGAGGTGCAACTTTGCAAAGGGCTTCAAAACGCAGATAGACTTGCAGCAGAGAAACTTGCAGGGAAGGTGGGGACTGTAGCTACATTACAGGCACTGAAGCTGTAATGCACTTTGTTGGTAAGGAGGTGTGCACACATCCAATAAGAGCATCAAATCACATGCAATCCATTGCTGTAGAAAGGAAAAAAAATCAAAAATCAATCAAGTGCTCAAATGGCAACCAGAACAGCTCAAGACTGTTAAAGTGAGGGAGAGTATGGTCTTCAGTGGAAAAAAGAAGCAAGGAGAGAACAAGCTCCGAAAAGGATGCGTTGGTTCACTTAACAGCAATATCCCCCTGCTCAGTTACAATTCTGCAGTCATACAGTAACCAGAAATAAAACGTTATCGCAAACCTCTTGTCACTAGTGGTACAGTGGTTTGTTCTATCAACTGTCCAAGCACCGCATTATTTCTGCCTCAAACCAGAAAGAAGTCATAAAGAGCAGGAAACAGCTAATCTATAAGCCAAACCCAGAAGCGTTCCACTCCCCCCTCTCCCCGACAGTTTAAAGGGGAAGAAAAAAAAAAAAAGCAGCTATGGTTTAGAAAAAGCTATAGTGTCACGTGAAGACAGAAGTCAGCCAGGAACTTTTTATTGGCTCCTGAATTCTGTTTATTGATTCAACACCCCAAAATGGGGACCCAACATCAAGCTTTGTGCATGCAGCAGTTTTCCACCCGCACCTTAACCCCCGATCCTCTGAGCGATGAAGCACTACGACACACAGGTACTTCGTTCCTGCCTCAGGTTTATCTGCTTTGCAGATGTGTTTTCCCAGTGACAGACCAAAGTTATGTATTACACAATACTAAAGCACTGGTGAGTTTGCCTGCAAAAGGGATATAGTCCCTCATTTCAAGCCACGTACAGACCCAATCTTCTGTGTAGGTGCATGGTGAGCCAGGCCAGGGTTACAACAACGAAACAACAAGAAGAAAACCACGTTTTACACCTGCATTGGGTGCTCAATCCAGTTCAGTGGCCAGCTGCTCAAATATCCTGGCCTCAAGTTCACAGGACTGCTTTGGTTAGCGTCTGGGCTAGTTACACCGCAACTTCACCAGACTTGCCTCTGCGCTGGTGCTGAAACCTGTTCTCAGCCAGATCAGTTCCTTGATTTAATCACTGAGCAACTACAGGGTGCAAAGTGTTCCTGCCACCATCCTGGACGTACCTTTCTGCCTTCCCTTTGCTGGTGACTGTGTAACCATAACCTCAGAAGCCTGAAGCTTCCGGAGAGGCATGATTAAACGGTCTGAAGCTGTACGCTTTGTTAGGGATGGGAGTCGCATCAGTTTTAGGATTCCCCATGCAGACCCTAAGATTTAGGTCCCATTTACACACACAAAAAAATTCCAGTGTTGAAACTACAGTTTTGTACTATTTTTCCACTGAGGTCTTGCCTGAAGAGGACTAACGCATACAGACATGCATGTTTACAGCCCAAAGCTAATTTTAAATCATTCCTGGTATGCTAGAATACAGTACTATAAAAATTTTTTACTCTTGTACAAAAATATTGTCCAAAGATGAATATGCATAAGCAAGCCTTTTGCACGTATTTATTCAAAACTGATGCTGGAAGCAGCTTCTCCAACGCACACAGGTCTCAGTACCACAGCAGTGATACAGCAGCAACACTCCAGAGTAGCTCAGGGCAGAAAACAAAATCAAAAAAAAAAAATCCAGCTTTTCATGGACTCAGCTCAGCGCTGAATTTTTGTATAGAATGCTTCTACAGAGAAAGCTAATATGAAGACTTGGAGCACACAGCTACAGATAACGCCAGAAAACACCAGCCAGAACCTTGCCCCCCATAACCCACACCTTCTGGTAACCACTGCTCAGCAGTGTAGTCTGTGTACTCCTACGCAGCGTTCACCTCAACGTTCTTTGCACATCTGTACTTTTATCTACCTTTTGTTTTACTTATAATTTCACTGACAAATAACTCAGTACGAGTTCAACTCATACAACATTTGACTTCTCTATAGTTCAGGAACTGCCAGCAACAGCACACTCCGCACGTGCTTTTTGCAGCACAGGATACCTGTGCGCAGCACATTGTCACTGCATGTCATGCAAGCATGACTCATAAGGCACATTTCAGAATCAGTCATGACCTGCTTCATAGAAGTAGGATGTTTAAAGAAAAAGGTCTGCCACATTGTGGAGAAATAGAAGCACTCTTCAGACATTCAGATAGTAAGTACAAGCCATCCAGTGAAGTTGAGACTGCATATAACTGTGGTATCTCCTGGGTTTTGAGTGTGAAAATAGGCAAACCTAAAGTCAGTTTGTTTGTATTGACTTCTGCAAGTTACAGGCAGCTTTTTTTTTTTTTTTTTTTAAAAACTTCAAAGCTTTTGTTCAACTTGTAAAGAAAACAGCAACAATAAACTTTCTCTTGGACCCTCTGAGCATACCTAAGCACCTGAGCAATGAGAGAAAAAAAATCCACACCCGCCCACACACCACGCGCAAACAATTTGAGAACACCCTGTTTTTCTGGGTCACTAGAAAGAATAGTTTTCCAAAATATAGCGCAAGGGAGGAAGCATTCTGTAATACTTTACAATTCCCAGGACAAAGAGCGACCTCTTCTAGCACTAACCCTAGCCTGTGTGCGCTGCAGACTTGGACGCCATAAAATCCTTCTGCAATTTACAGATGCAAAAGAGGATGTGGTGACACTTCAGGCAGCCAAAACTTTCCTATTAAGTCAGGGATTGAAAAATGTGCAAGACAGCAGAATTCTAAGTCACTCGGTCATAATTTCAGCAGGAAACACTCCACGCTTATCGGCGCTGCTTCAAGCCACCACTGCTACGCTAATCTACCAACTCGCAGACACTGAAGTGCCTTTGACAGAGAGGGCCATTGTCAAAAATGAAGTCCTTTGACATTTGTTTTCACAGCAGCTACATCTGGGGAAGGAATTACCGCAAAGCGCCTACCTCTCAGCAGAGCACTACTTGGATCAGTTTTAGAGGTAGAAATACAAACACCACACGCTCTGCTGAAGCTTTAGCTGCTTGGAGCTTCATAGATCCATGCCCCTTCAGCATGTGCCACTGCACCCCGTGCCGACTGAACCACGCGCGTTACTTGGATGCAGCCACCACGCACGCTTTGTTACTTGGAACTGCTGCTCCGAAGCCGGGCCTGGAGTACCGGTGTTAGTGCTGAGATAACAGGAAACGGCTCCCCTGTTGTTATTGTCACACCTCAGCACCTGCTGATGGCCAGGGAAGCAAGCCGTCATCCTGACATGCCTTCATCTGCCAGCACTGCTCTTCCAGGACCATTCGATGCACGATCTGCATGCTGATGATGATGCAGAGGTGCGCTAAATGCCAGCATGCATCTAGAAAAACAGGGATCCCCAGAAGCTCAAAGCAAAGTTTGTGCCTTTTTAAAGGCACTGACTGCAAATTGTTTCTCTGCTTGTGATCAACTTGACCTTTGTAGTTATTCACATTGTATTTCATTGGGAAATTTAAGCTACTTTGAACAGTTGTTGTTGGTACGGACAGCTTCCCCCACCTCTCCAGAAACACTGTTCATCTCACCACTGCAGTCCCGCATTTTGAAAGCATCGCAACCTCCCACCAGCTGCCAGTCTCACCAAAGTCAGCAGCTCTGTGCCTTTGACCTTGAAGATCTTAAACATACTGAAGCTTTCCTTCAGATAGCAGCAGTGACACTTCTCATTGTGGACAAAATTAACAGAGATAGAAGAAGGAAGTGCATTTGCTTTCACATCCTAAAATGACTGAAATTTCCCCCCCCTCTCAGCATAGTCCTGAGCTGTTTGTTTTGTCTCGTCTCTAGCTAGGTATACCATAAATCATATTTCCTCATCTTCTCAATGCTACCTTTAGATTAACAACCAGTGCTGGAGATGACTTCTTTCTATACATAAGGAATCATATCAAGCCAGAAGCACTACAGCCAAAGGTCTTAACATGTCAAGTGCAGGGTGTTGCACACTCACCCATATACCCCAAGGGAAAGGCTTCTTCACCCAAAACAGCCCCGGCGGAGGCTCCCCCACCACAGCACCTGCATCTCGCACAGGGGTGACAGCAGCTGCTCGCAGGGCTCAGCAGCACCAGTGGAACAGCCGGGCGGCAGTGCTCCCTGTCCCCCAGGTAGGGATCACGCGAGGGACTTTAACTTCTAACCGCAAACCAGGCTCTTTTCCTCGATGCCCTTCACAACTATCGACTGGCAGCAAAGTGACAGATTTTGGATTACAACATCTTTCAGAAGGAAAACCCAAAAGCACAGGCTCTTCGCTCTGCTGTTTTGTTTTTAACCTCACATCTGAGGTTAGAAACACAGCCCCCTGAAATTCAAACTGGAAATACGAGGAGGGATCCAGCAAAGGAAGAAGAAATCCATTTCAGGTACTGCACAGCAGCCAGCTGCCTCATCCATTACACAACCACATACGGCAGCACTTCAAAGCAACATGAAGTCAGGACAGATCCCTGGCCACACAGCTCATGGAAAGGGCTGTTCAATCCAGCTTCCTGTACAACATCCAGGCAACAGCATTTTGACAGCATAGCAGTGGGCAACTCCTGCTATGAACCATCCCTGTGGTTCCTCTGACTTTGGCTTGGCTAGCCATCCAACGCACACCTTGTGGTGCATCACAATGATTTCAGTATGTTGTTTCTAACGTTGGCCACTGGGAAAAAAAAAAAAAAAAACTATTTAAAAATAGCTTCTAGGGCTGCTACCCAATCAGCATTCTGAATTTATAGGTTCCCCAATGCTGAACATGGAAATACATGATATCAGCTTTTCTGGGTGTTGTGGTTTCTGAAATGCATTTTCATCAGATCTGCACCAGGAATTGGTGCTTGGTTCCTTATTCACTATTTGGCAACCATTTCCTCCCTTGCTTATTTTTAGTTTAGTGTCTTCCAGCTCACTACTGCAGCTGGATGGACTTTCAGCCAGCTGTCTTCTGACTGAAGAATCACTTTCCCTAGCTTTATAAAAACTTGCAGTATTAATACCTACATTTCTCATAGTTGAAGAGCACCAAGCATCCTTACCTGTGCAGATCAGCAATTTGCCCATTTGGAACTTTATCACAAAGTGGGAGATACCAACTTGTACGCACAAATCCTCCAGGCTGTTTACGAACACTCACGCACAGTGTGCCACAGAAGGGAGCGAGGTGCATCTTTTGCAGTTGGGTAGCTGTGTACCTATTTTTGAGCCAGCTTGTACCAGACATTCGACTTGCACCTAAAATATCTCACACTTAAGATCCACACTTCCCTACACACAATTCTACTTTCTGCTCTTCGTAGATCAGTATTTTATGCCACATCTGTGAACTTCTTTTCATAGAACATCCTAATCAGGAAGAGAAGTGAAAACTATAAGCTCCAGTATAGGACTGGTAATCTCTCTTACGGAAGCTTATTCTCTGACCAAGTGAGGCTGGCATACCTCACTGACTACCGGCCCAGCAGTAGAAATACTGCCATTGAAGATTCTCTGAAGTTAAAAAGAGAGTTATGCCCTCCTAAGCTCTCTCACTCCTTTCCTGTCAACACTAGTGATCACGATCGCATGCCGCAACCTCAGATCAGCTCACTAAGAGCACCAGCAACAAGAAAAGTAGTTTGGGCAGCAGCAGAGTTAGATCTGCTCAGACCAACTGCATTAGATTAGTGGGGAACATTATCCAACTCCCAGCCTACGAAGAAAACTGGATCTTTGACAAGAGACTTTTCAAAGCCCTCTTGGGCTGGCAGCAGTTGCCTGGAATCCTTCACCCTTTTAGCAGGTGTTAAAGCTTCTGGGAAAGAGCCAGGCAGTACTTTTGACTCACTGAAGCAATCGAACCATTTGTTACATCACCCAAACGCTGCAAGAAGTGAGAGCAATTCTCTGGAAAGAAGTTCTGAGCAGCCCCGAGATAAGATACCCTGAAGCAACAAAGCAAATATCTGCAACGACTCTTGTATCTTCATGGAGCTTTTTATTGAATGAAAGCAAGCGGTGCATAAACTGCAAGCAAAGTAGAGCAGGGCATCTGCTCAAACTCTTACAAAGCATTCAGTAACTGTTCTCACTTAACTCCATGCAGCGTAAAACCCACCACCATCCCTCTGGCAATAACTGTGCCAGTACAGTAGTTCTCTTTCCCCTTACGGGTCTGCAGAAGAACCTCACAAGACACTGTTAGCCTTTGCTGCAGAAGGAGCTAAAGAGGGACGCTCCTGGTTTTGCTGGTTCTTCCCATCTTCTTTAACAACAAAACTACCAGCTCAACTTCTTACTAAAGAGAGAAAGTAAGCTCAAGTGTGTTTTGAGAAAGCATTTCAATTTACCTCAAGGGACAGCGCTAGGGGAAATAACACAGTCAGGGCTTTGTAACAGACCAACCTTACCCTCTCCAAATTGGGGGACCTAAGGTGCTCTTGACAGGGGAGTGGAAAGAAGGAAGGCATGAAAAGAAAAGAGATGGCTCAAACATGTCCCTGGTGCCTTCAAGGTTTTAATCACACCGCCCGAGACGAGGCAGCCTGCAGCATTTGCACCTTGGGATCAGTGACTGGCTCTGTGCAGGGCTTACCTGTGCTTGCTAACCACACGGGTTCACCTTCTTAAGGCCTTGGTGCGTTAGTTCGAGGACCCGCCTGGTGCTACACATGAGTGCACCCTCCCTTCTCCCGGCGAGGGGCCCCCGATGCCCCGCCACGGGCGAACAGAGCGCTCCCCACGCACACGTCACTGCGCTTACCCCTCTTCACTCCACGTCACGAGGATACTTCCACGAGGGGATACTTCCTTCCTAAATTCCTTGTGCCCTCCATCCTTACTGGGCACCGTAATCCTGCTTATGACAGGCTGGTTGCTATGGAAGTGATTAAATTGCCACAAGATTATACCTGCAGGTGGAACACATGCAAGTGCAGGAACCTGAGCACTTTGTTGCATACACTTACAGACACGATGCAATCCCCACATAGTGACTGGGAGCTTTAACAGTAGCTCCCAGAGGCAGAATTTGACAATGAGGAATGCCATGGCATCAAGTTTCATGTAGCTTTCTCCTAAAAACCAGATGTTTAATTTTCATGTTACTGGCACCCACGAATTTCAGTGAGTGCTCCACAGCTGAACAGTACAGCCTCAGCCACTTTCCCAGGACTCAAATTCTTCTGTGCTCATAATGCTATCTCCTTAGTCCAAAGATCATAGTGAAAGAAGTGACAAGACCCTACAACCAAGCTCCGCATCTTTAATCACCCTTTTGTTGATTACTGTCTTTTATAGAGTAAGGATTCAGAGGGCAGGAGAGGCGGACAGCCTTAGATCTGACACACTCTGGGACATGCATGACTAACCTAGCCCGACCGAGCAGGGCAGGATGGAGAGCGTGCCTTGAATGCACAACTCCACTTGGGAGCCTATTTGCTGGGGGCACAAGAAGCGAGGCTTCTCTGGGTGCTGGCTGCAAGTTGAACACATGACAGCTATCAGTGCGGCACAAGCAGCCTAAAGACCCCATTCCTTGCAAGCCGCTGGGAATCGAAGACGACACTTTCCTGCCTACCAAGACCCCACTCAGTGGGGCTGGAGGAGCTTAGGTCTTTAAAGTCAGGACTGTGCAAGGAGCGAGCACCCCGAGTACAGCATCCATGTGTACACGCAGTAGCTGTCACCATTCCCCAGCTGCTGATGCGCATGCGTCTGAACACTTGGCTTATAGCACTGCTTCAGCCATCAGGACGCTTACCTAGATCAGGCACTCAATAAACCATTTCACAAATACTGTAGTAGAACCCAAAGAGCCATCTCATCATCCAAAACATGGCTGCACCAAGAACAAGATTCCTACCTCAGTGTAGTTAATGTTTCGAGCAAAGGAAGAAGAGGTAATGTCAAAGGTTGGGTCATTTAATACCTTCTTACTGCAGCCTCAGAACAATGTTGCAGTTTCATTTCACGCCTCTGGTTCTAACAGGAAAAAATAGTCCTCGCTGAGAATAAAGCTGAAGATTACACTGTCGTTTCCAGAAGCTCTAATGCCCTCGGCCCTTCTGTAGTTAGCTTAAGTTCCGCACACACAGGAGACAGGCTCTGCATTGACCAAGGTCTGAGGACAAAACACTCAGGGTTTCTGTTCTCCCAGAAGTCACTAGTGACTTGTCAGAAGGCAACAGCATGTCAAAGGCTCGTTGAGAACATCCCCAGCACTGAAAGTCTTGTAGGACCAGTTTTAGTATCAGAGATGTGGTGGCGTATGTGTTTGTGGTAGGAAGTAAAGAACTACATTGAACTAAACTGTCGGTGGTTTCAGTCTGAAGACACAGGTGTTAGAAAGCTCAGCACTCACTAAATCAGACATCCAGTAGTAAATTTCACTTTGGAAAAGAAATACAGACATGCCTGGTTTGAACTTGAACCTGGATATGTGTTCAAGAACTATCTTGAAACTGTTTCCTTCTTAGGAACCTTTAATTTATTGCATCAAGTAATCAAGATTACTCTTAGCGAAGCCAGCACAAATCAACCCAACATAATTATGTGCTGAAAGTCCTGCCCATAGATTACACCTGCAGAACTACATTTCACCTGCTGGATATGCCACTGCTGTGGTACAAGAGGCACACATCCTCACAGGCTAAAGCTTTGCTGACATCAGCAGAAGAGGATTCAGATCTAGCCACCAAACAACTTTGGATCCGTAGTCCTCGTCGGCACTGGGAACACATTAAGAGGTGGGTCAATCACAGGTGGAAGACACAATAGCTAGCAAATAGCTATTAAATGTATTCAGGAACAGTAATAAGACAAGCAGCATCCTCACAGATCAATGTTTTCTTGAGGAAAAAAAAAATCAACAACAATGAAATACTATAGCAGCCAACTGAATTTTAACAGATGCCAACAAAATCCACAAGAACACCAAAAAGGATGAAAGGACACTGGACAGAGACATGCATGTGACCCAGAACGCACTTGCCTCAGTAACAATTTCAGGTTTGAGACAGAAGTCGAGGGACAAGAAGAATTAACACCCCAATGGGGATTAGGGTAACAAGATCCCCATATCTTGTTTCTCATCATCATCTGCTGGGAGAGGAGGAAATTTCACAGCTTGTCCCTTTTCCTCCTTCTCCCATAACCTCCACATCGCCTGAGGCCACTGCTAAGCTGCACTAATAAAAACAGCAGAGCTAGAGTACACTGTCCAACCTTGTTATTTACACCTCAGCAGAATGCTCCCAGCATTACTAAACACTCACGCTGCCTCTACAAGAGCTGCCTGCTAACACAGCATTGGAACCACGTCCTCAAGTACCGCCTGTCCACGCGGAGAATTTTGTCAACACAACTGGACATATTTTATATTCATCACCTTTAGTTTAGCCTTTAATAGTTAAGTGTTTATAATGCTTTGGAAAAGCCTATGTTTGAAACGATTTTAACTTGCAGCAGGTCAAGCTGAAAAAACTCACGAAGGCCCCGCAGCGAGCAGGAGATTCGCTGGCAAGCCCGCTCAGCCTGCCCCAGAACACGGTCTCAGAGGCCAACCAAGAACTTTGCCAGGGTCTTTACCTGGTTATACCTACTCAAATGAAAAGCTATTTTAACCTCATAAATTTGTTGCTCCCACTAATTTGTCTACGCAGGCTGACTGAACATCCCTTGTGTAACCTGTAAGAACTTTACTGCATACATAAGGAATGGCCAATGCTCCAGTGAGCTTGACCTTGGAGCCCAGGGACGAAACCCTGTCCCACGCGAGCTCCACGCGCTGCTCAGCCTCGTACACCGACAGTAACTCAGGCTGCACGGGGTAGGGGGCAGAAGGACAAACAGAAAACATAGCTCTCATTTCAAAATAGCAAAAGGCACACAGTAAGTACTATGTAGTGTTTTGAAAACAGCACGCTCATCCAAAGTAAAGACTTTGGTTTAACTACAGAACTGTCAAGCAAATCATCCCATCCTCACTGGATGTGCTATCTGTGCTTTCCACTACATCCAGACAAAAACAGACCCAAAACACAGATGATCCATTTTTTCCTGCCACCTACTATAATCGAAACAGTTTCCCTCTTAAGGCAGCACGAACATTAATACTTGTCACTGTGAACAGGAGTACCTCTAATCTAGTCTCGTGCAGTAACCGCCATCTACTGAAGTCTAAGGCGTTCAGTCTAACCTTACTCAAGTTTAAATCCTAAAAAAAAAAATCCTATCTTTTTTTAACTGTATCTGTCTACGCACAGTGACAGCCAGCTATCTCTATCCCCAGCCTTGTCCTAGGTCCATGCCTTTCAGTACTGCTTGCACTTGACAGCCTGTCAGTCCAAAGCTAAACAGAGATCAGGTTTTGAGGGTCTACCATTGCACTCACAGTGATCCTAACGACAAGAAGAGTTGCAACAGGGTAGAAATAACAAGTCCTTCTCTTAAGTCCTGTCACCTTCCCTCCATTTCTCCTTCTCAAAAAAAAAAAAAGCACACAAGTATATAAAAAAATACCAGAAGTAACAAAAACTTCTCTCATAAGACCCTTGCCATGTGTTGCCCATGGGTCAACCACACAACTTAGTTCTGAAAGTTACCTTCCTTCTTCTTTCATAAACAAGAAGAGATTACAAAATAATGGAAGTTTACTATAATTTTTTTCCCCAGAAGGCTCAAAAAAAAAAAAAAAAGTACCTGGTACTTTTTGTTGTAGAGCACTCAGCCTAACTTCCAAACAGCAAGACCAGCATTGCTTGCAAAGCCAGCAACTGTTCATTACATTCTTATTGCAAAAGTAAAACTCCAAAAGGAGCTAAAGTTTTAAGAGAAGACATTTGCATAAGTTTTGATTAGATTCCTCCTCCTCCTGTCTTTTCCTGAAAGTTACCCAATTACGCCTCCCAAGAAACACACGCATCAGCAGGGCAGCTCCGCCCTTTCCTCTTAGTTCAACACCACGAGGCACGATTCAGCCGGAGGCCAGCCACCAAGCACCCTCAGCTACTTCCTTTATCGCTATACCCTTCCATGTTCCTTACCAAAAAACAAACCAAGAGCTCACCATGTACGCATTTACCAAAAATGCATAACTTCTGCAATTGATGCAGCATAGCTTGTTACAACTGCAAACGTTCCTAGGCTCTGGTAATTATAAGCCCATGGCTAGGTGTCTAATTAAAGAAGGAATGAATTAATGCATTTTACCAAAGGCTTTCAAGTCACTGTTATAATTCCCACCCTTAATCAGCAGCAGGACACTCAAAGGACAGCGTGAGCGGGATCAAGAGCAGAGTGGAGAACAGCCCAGCCCCAGCCGGCACGTCCCCGCCACGTCCCCGCCACGTAAAACACCAGCACGTCGCTGCCATTCACTCCCCGACAGCCAGATCAAACCCAGCAGGAAAACACCCGGGCCTTTTGGACAGCTGAATACAAAAATGCTTCCTGAAGCAGTCACAAAGCACACACCAGCCTCTGAATGCAGAGGAGCAGCCAGATCCTGCGCATGAGACTGCAGAGCGCTGACTCTGCCACTTCCATTCATCCCGGCCCCCCCAGCTCTAATAATTACAGTTCAGTCCCGGGCTCCCAAGGAGGCAGAAATTGAAAACACGTTTCCATTGAAGCACAGCTTGAATTTCATGAATTCCATTACTCTCAACTTTCTCAGCATTTCCTGGAGCGAATACTGTAAAACAGGGGAGAGGGAGTGTGGGCAGCGTGCAGGAAAGCTCTCCCATTCCGCCCCTCTGACTGCGCCAGCCTGAGAAGAGCACAGGGGCACTTCCAGGGAGGAAGCAGCAGAGGGAAGGACTATTCCTAAGATGAAGGAAACAAGTCTAGGATAGTTCAACATAAGCTTCGAGGAAGGAAAGTAACACACCACCAAACTGCCAGAGGCCTCAGAACAGCAAAATCATCTGCTACGACGAGCACTTAAACAACAAGGCTGCAGGCTCCATCCAGACGCAAGGCGTTATAATTTCGGCTATGAGACAGGAAGCACCTCCTCAGCGGACTGAAGAAATCTCAGCTGCTGCACCCAGTATCCAAACTACCAGTCCATCAGCTGTAGTGAAGCCTCACAAGGAACTCGAGAGCACTGCTACGCTGCAGGAATTCTGTCGCAAGGAAAGAGCACCAAGCACGGCGGGGTCATGCTCTGCCCGCTACGTTACTCAGAAACCTGCCACTCAACACTAAAGCAGTTATAACTACCAGAGAAAACAGCACCAAGCAATGGGTCATTTTTTTCACGTGCAGTTATAACCCAGTTGGCTTCGGGATTATTCAAGTTTGCTAATTAACACCCTATGGACAGTTTTGCTACCACTACCGACATTCTCAATGGCTCCGTCAGACACCCCCTTCCTCTCCCACAGCTTGGGCCTTATCTGAAGGGGCATTACATCATCTGCCACACTGAGTCCTCTTGTAACAGACACTATTATGCAACTGAAGTGCCTCCATTTGGATTTTGGAGTTATTTTGAATTTCAGTGATGAATAGAAGGCTTGTTTAAATTCTCTGCATGAACAGCAGTGTTTCATAGACTGAAAAGGGTGCCCATGCACAGACACCAACACTGGCAAAACACCACATCTGAATGTGTTACACATTTGTGAAACATCCATCCTCCACATTCCAGGTTCCCCTTGTCTAGGAATAAGTCTGGCATTGTTAGGACTGGTTAGCAATATCTTTCATCCCTCATTTCACACTACAAAGGATTTTCATGCACGTGCACGTGTGGCACCATTCTGAGATCTATCAGTCAGAAAAAGCATTTAGCACGACCCAAGGGAATCACGATCTGAGGGTGCAGCTCCGGTTAGAGTGAGGGTGAAGGGGGCCAGAGCTTTCTCCTGGCTGGTTTCAATGCTGCTCTTACTACTGACAAAAAAACAAAAAAACAAAAAAACACACACACCACACTTGTTCAAATGGTAACTTAAAAAAAGTCTGGCACACATTACACCTGCTAAAGCTAGCAACCTGATAATCACGTGAAAGCAAACATTATTCTAAATGTTACCATCATCTCCAAGTGCTTAGGAAAGGGAGTTGATACAAGTATGGTGACTGAGTTACACCAACTGTTTCCATGCATTGCAGGCTAGCTTTTTTTTTTTTTTTTGGTGCTTTTGGCAAGAGAATAGCCATAAGCACACAAATGACTACTTTACATGAGCATGCACATTTGCAGCTTACCAAATCCTAAAGCTCACAACTATGAGATCAGACTCAAAAACTACAAGTGGCTTATTACCCAGAAATCTAAAGAAAAAAAAAGACAGGCTTGAAATTAAAGACTTTGCAGCATGAAAGCACGCTGAGTCTTGCTCTTTCCAAGTTTATCCAATATAAAAAAGAAAAAGCATCAGCACGACACTGCCCTCACAAGGACTATTCGCTAGATACCTGCAGGCCCTTTCACCATGCAGCAAAGGTTATTGCTAGTTCAGGGATAAATGTAACCAATTCCTAGTTCTTCACTACCATAATACAAGGAATTATCTCAGCCACTCCCTGAAGTGGACAGAGCAGGACAGGGAAAGATTTCCAGAGATGGTTTTTTTTTTTTTTTAAGACTGTCATCTGAGCACATACCCAGGACTGAAAGTCTTGTGTGACCTTGATCTTCTTCAATGCTAGTTCATCTGTCCTGTTAATCATCATCTTCAGCTAAAACAATGAACTAGTAGGATGACATATCAGAAAGTGCAGACAGCCTTGCTGAGAGGGAAGCATGGTTATTGGTTTTGTTCAAGACAACTCTCCAGCATGTCAATATGTCCCTGAGTATTTTGAGTCTTATTCATGTCTCAAAAGTGGGAATTAGTTTAAAAAGCGCAGTCCAGAAGGCAATCCTGATATATTCCAAAGTTTCTCAAGTCCTGTCTGAATCATTCCCAGACATCACGTCCCTTCCCCCAGCTATGGGAACTGCATTCAGCTGAAAACAAGCCAAGTTCTCCTACCCACTCAAGGGGAATGGGAAATCTCAACGTAACCGGTAGAAAGCTTACTACTAAAAGATAAAACAGAAACCAGAGAACTGACAGTCATCAGGAGCTTAGTTACAAAGGAGATGCTGACTGCCCTCCACCTCACAGAAATTAACAGTGAGAACCATCTTACTCAGCGCTTGCTTGTAAAAGAACGGCTTCAGGAGAAGTGTTAGCCACCCCTGTTTAGTCTTCAGGGATCTGATCCTCAGGGGTACAGAAGTGCCCCACAAGAGACTCGCACTAAGCTGACTGCGCAAGCTCTGCCACAGCACCGTCTCACCACATCGACACCCAAAGCACAAAGCATTGATTCTGGATTTCATCCTTTCCACCAGCAAGTGTGCAGGTGGGTGGGAACTGGGGGGGAAAGAGGTGTAAAGTTAGCCTTGCCCTGGAAGAAAAAGGCAGAAAAGGGGGGAAGAAAAGGATGCCAGGATTTGAGGATGCTTGTCCCCCCAACTGTCTGAAAATAGCTAAGTCAAGAAACCTGATGTGACAAAGGCCCCAGACCTTTGTCTCTCATTCTCAATAGACAGATTTTTGTTTACAGGTTCAAAAATAAATCTAATCCCAAAATACAAGTAAGAGAGAGCTCAAGAAGAGTTGTGCAGAGCTCCCTTAATCTGCATTCAAAGCCTTGGGATTAAGTCAGAGGAAAGCACCTGACTTCTCACCCTTAATCACCAGTCATGCCTAATGAGATATATTCTGGATGAGAACTTCTCACTTTCCCTAATAATGAAAAATAAGAAGCAATAAATTCCACACCAACATCTGCTCGAAGCACTGCTCGTTTTATTGGATGAATATTTAAACAAAGGCTTTCTGTTAACTTGAAGAGTGTGGATTCTTCTCCCCTCAAAAAGGCATTAAGAATCAAGGAAAAAGAGGGAAAGATGAAGCAAGACAGCTGGTTTTGCTTGGTACTTTCTCCAGAACACCAGTGATCAGGCTTTGTAGCTAAATACCAAGATAAGCTTCCTAAGCAGCCATATCATTTTGGTGGCAAACAATGTCAGAGAACCTCATCTACGTTTTCAGTTTCTGTTTACACTCCTTTTCCAAAGCAAAGGCAAACTTCAAGGTTCTTGAACATCATCTGCTCCAAAGCAATAAACACCAGTGTCCATACAGGTGCATGCAATATATATGCACTCAGAGGAGGAGGAGGGTGCATCCCCCAAATTTACTTCGTTAGTACTTGAAACCTGATCAGAAGATACAGCTATTATACTCTTGCAGAAAAATAGACTATTTTCAAGAGGACAAACGGTTTCAGCAGAAGTGTCCAGATGCCAGTGGCTGTCCACCACCTGACCAGACTAATGCTTCTACCGCTGCTTCCAGTATTCCAAGCCACATGCAGGCCTGGCAAAAGTATCTTCCCTGCACAAGATTAATACTTACAGGATTCTACCCAGATGAAGCGAGCACGGTTTACATCTTTGCACACTCACCCCTCCTTCCCCCACAATGCATTTCACATTTCTCCAAGTCACTTTTTACCCCTCTAAAAATCAAAGTGTCTACTTCGGTTTGCTAAAACCATACATTCAGAACAGTTGCTCTTCTGACTTGAGTACAGTAATCTACAGTCATGGTTTCCAGAAACTGTCAGCCCTCAGGAGACCATCTGAAACGTAGCAGCACAGCACGGGTCAGCAAAAAAGTAAGGCCGCAGACAGAAAGCTGGCAGAGGTTCACTTTTTTCCTGTCTGTATACCATATGCTGCTGTATGACTGGATGTATGGTATACAGAAACCCTTCTATGTCTTGCTTTGGTAAATCAACCATCAAAAATTGTCTTAGTTCCACATTTTTTGGTTATTCATTATGCTGTAGTTCCCTACTAGATGCTCTTCCAGATCAAACACAGAACAGCGGGTTCAGGCCGCAGCACCAACTTGCTGATGTGAGGTATTATTACGTGGTTACTCATGCAACCAAGACTGATGAGAAAAGGGAAGCAGGGATTTACCATCAGTTCTTAAAAATCTAAAAGCAACTTCAATTTAATTAGAAAACACTGGATTTTACCAACCAGGGTCACCTAACCTTTCTGGAAATACGAACAAACTAATGCTATAACGGGATAGCTGATCAGGCCTTGGAAGCGGTCCATCTGTTCTTGAAAGAAACCTTCAGTCTAACCCCCTTTAAGAAAGGCACATTACCACCTGACGTTGAGCCAACTACACACGAACACGTCATCCAACTTGACTAATACACATGTTTCCAATTTACAGAAAGACTCTTGGTTTCAAAATTGAAATAAGACGCCAGTACAGTAGAGGAAGTTCTAAAACAATCTCTCTAATCCAAGTTTTTTGGCAGTTTAGGCTTCATCATGTTTCTCCAGCCAAGAAATACTTCCAAAGACGACATTAGCTGTTATGTGCAGGGAAACAGCCTCACAGAGCCAGCAAGTACCTGACAGAATTAATTCCATGCTGAACCTTTGCCTACAGGTTCAAACACACATGCCTAGGATTAGAGTCTGCAAGCCAAAAAAAAAAGCATCATTGGGTTTACACAGCACCTTTCATTGCTGGATCTCCCTAGGCACACATACATTAGTAGAAAAACAATATTACAACACAAAAGCACTGACAGATGTATGAGAAGAAACTCCTGGGCGACAACACTAGAGAGACCATCTCAAAACCAAGGACCAGAGCATACCCCTTTCTTATCTTTGCTTTGTTTAGTGTGGCTCTGCATCTTAATTGGTGGGAATCAATCATCTAGTCTTTTTCCCAGCACATACAGTTGCCATTCCACCTACTATCTGCGCATTTGCAATTTTAACAGAAAAAGCACTGGTGTGATGCAAGGAAAGAATTTCAAAGATGTGCTGGAGAAGTTTGCTTTATTCTAGCCTGTTTCACACAACTCATGTTTACACAGATTCAGGTCGACTTTGCCATTTTGCAGCAATTAAGAAAAAGCAGAAATTCAAGTCAAGATACTCTGCAGCTTAGCTTTTTACAGCCTCTTTTCGTCTTCACTGTTTATGGTACACTTCTCAGCACACAGCCAGACTTAAGAGCTAACAAGGAAGTGATTTAGGTTCCTTTTCTGTTGGTACCAAAGACACCCTGTCTCAAACAGATATCTCATTACCTATTGTTGTACTGTATTAAAAAGCCATTCAGCTTTTCTACTTCTTTCCAGTATGTGACCTCCACACTACCTCAAGGCTCTTAACCAACTCAGTCCTCGGAAATAAAGTGAATTCAGTGCCACGCAACTAAATAAATCACAAGTAGAAGTATTTACTCTACTAAATAGATTAAGTTAGTGACACCAGCAGTCCCAGGACTATATTAACTTTCTGATTCAGTTAATCAGCAAGTGGACAATACTGGTGCGATCATCATTATCTGCTCAGCAGCAAAAGGCACAGAAACCAGAACTGGTATTATCATCATGCTGTCAGAAGGAACACAGGCTTTGCTCCATTTTTACATTCCCTTCACTCCAGAGTTTGTGACTCACTACACAATGAAAAGGCTTTGCAGAGCACTGCAGTATGACTCAGATGAGAATATAGCCAGAACAAAACTGTTCTCATATCAAGATATCTTCAATCCCAATGATTCACGGGAAGATGGGGAAAAGAACTGGTCTGATAAGATCCTCTACAGGGCTGGCTCTATGGCGCAAGTCCTTTAAGCAGCACATGGAAACCAGGACGTGGAGGCAGCTCTGAAGGGACTCACCAGTATGCCAGTCCCCTGCAGAAGAGCAATCACAACCCCAGCTGAAGCTAGGCTGAAGCTCACCTCCCTTCCTCCTAAAATGAAACAGTGAGTTGTACTGACGTCCACAGATTGTCGTGACTAAGCGAAGCATCTGAAGGACATGTATATACTCATATATTTTTAAACAATTTAGTCCGGATGGGAGGATCTGTTCTGCTCCTCCATGCTTGCACATGGTGTTCTAACCTAATGCAACAAGATATGCAGTGGGAGAAGATAAGTAAATAATACCAGGAGAGAGCATTTCAGAGACCGACTCAGGTGAAGAAGGTACGTGGCCAAAGCCTGCAGCTGCACTGATCTCAGCCCTTGGCACAGCGTTGCCCTAAGTATTTCACAAGCTCAGACAAAAGGAGGAAGCCCCCGTAGGTTGGTACACAATGCACACAGCCGCCTTGAGACGGCCGGTGCGCAGCGGGTGTCCTCCTGCTCTGTGGAAAGGGACTGCGCGGGACAGAGCAGTGTAACTGGCTGCCAGATCTATGTCCTTACAGATGCGCCCCACCGGCCAGGGTCCCAGAAGACACAACAAAGACCTAGACTTCAAAGACAGGCAGTATGTGCTTATCTAAGAGCTACACGCGCTCCAGAGAGGTTTCCAGGGACAATGGCTTGTCTGCTGCTTCAGTGGAACAGTGGCTTGCGCATTACAGTAATCCTTGACAGGTAGAGGTGGAAAGCCTGTTATATCAGCAGCCTCCTCACCTGCAGAAGCACGTGGCACTTCAACAAGTGACATTACAGAATTCAAATCCAAGCCACTGTATCACCTTTTAAGAAAATGGGATGTTCAGTTGACGCACAAATTCAAAGCCTATCATCAAAAGATGAGCACAAAAAAAAAGGTAGGTCTTCACTAAGACATTACTAAAGAAAACAGTGCTTTATAAAGTAAGCAATGTTTTCCCTCAGTCATGAGCTAGGAAATCTTTTCTAGAGAACCAGCGAAGAATCAGAAATAACATGTTCTTCCTTCCTCATAACAAATCAGAATGAGAATGGACACCATGCCCCACTGTCTGCCCATTTATGACTACGGTCTAACTACCCTATGACTTGAAGTCATGGAAACTTGAAGGTATTTTCAGTTTAGTAAAGGTAATCCTTCCTTACTGCAGCTAGGGACACTCTGTCCTTTCCCATTCCCACAAACCCCCAGCCAGCATCCCCCATTGACCTCAAATACAGCATGCAATTTAACAGTTTATACTACAGAACGAGGGCATCAAACACAAATGGAACAGAAAACAAATACACGCACAATTTGTGCCAACTCATGAGATTTCCAAAGAAAAGAACAATAAACAAGATTTAAAGTGTAAAAAAAAAAAAAAATTCCTTCTTTTCAGGACTTTCTACCATTTTGCCTCCTAAACGTGAACTGTTCCTAAAGAAACAGGGAGACTATGCCAGCATAGGCTGCAAATAGAGCAAGAGCTGCAAATTCATATTAAAGCTAATGGAAAAAGCCAGAATTCAGAACAATTTAAAGCATGAGAGAGCATTTAGCATTACAGTTCCCACTCCCAGAATAAGTTTCCCTGTTTCATGGCATTAGAATTAATCTGTGTGGCCACAAACTCCAGAGCCAACTTGCAGAGCCACAGCAGCTTCGTTATATAACCAACGATACAGATAACACTGTCTGCATTACTGGAGGCTATTTGCTATCCCTCACCAGCGCTGAAATCAGCAAAGCTGCTATTCAAATCATTCTCTTGAAGACAGACGCTTCAGTAATCCAGACATTTGGTTGTGGATTTGGTAAGACATTTTCTTTCAAGCTGATTTTAAGACTTAAAGGCCATCTACTGCTGTGCAAGAAGTCCTTAATGTCATCAAGGAAGGGGAAGCAACTGCACAGGAGGAGAGCAGAAGCCTGAATATGATTACTGTAGAAAGATTATCTGACAAATGAACACATCCCCACATTGCTGTGAGGAATGTTTTTAAGCAATTTAAGTGAAAAACGGTGTATCTGCTGTCCATTCAAAGGTCAACTAGCGGTTGTTTCGTGATAATACACTCCCAAGAACATCTTTCCATGAACTCTTAACTTCTGATCTTCAGCATCTCATATCCCTTGTTTTAAAGGCAGCTACCCTCTGAGGTCATGGAAATACAGTTAAGCTGCTGTGCAGCGTTACATCTGTGTGTGGCCATCTTGAACTCTGCTAAGCCATGGGAACTAAAACAAATTAAGAAATTGAAGCCCCAAATACTCAAGTTTAGTCAAAAGTCTGTTTCGTTTATTGGTTTGATGAGGTTTCTTAGTATCTACCCACCGCTCTTTAAACACCTCTCTCACATTTTGCTCTAGCTTCAGCCTACAAAGCTGTTCATTTGTTTAAAACAAAAAGCCAAAACATACTGCTTTCTACAGTACTGCTAATACCTTTTACTTCTAGGATAAACAAGAACTGTTTAGATGCCCCAGCCTTTTTCCTGGTGTGTGCAGTAAGACGCTGCATATATAGGACACTGCAAGTATGTTGAGAAAAGCAAAATGGTGTTTCCAAAACCAGAGATCGTGGCAAAATGAGGCAGCAGAGCCACTGCAGCTCTGTTCCAAGATGACAGCAGAGAACACAGATGTTAGAGCACACAGATTCACTCCACAATCATTTTAATTACATGGCTAGCCAGCCAAGCACAGCATACGGGCTAAGCAGCACTAAA